>APFE031173073.1:79856-93210 GCA_000404065.3 Pinus taeda
ACGTATGAGTGGGTTTAAAAACCTTTAAAATTAATACAAAACTTTAAAAACATGCTTTGGCTTTAATCCCCAGGTTTTGTGCTTTATCGCTTATCGACATTTCGGGGAGAAAGAGATATCGGCGTCTTTAAGAAATGTGATGTTTTAAAGCCCGATGCGATATCACGTTTATGCCCGATGCGATATATAAAAATACCTTTGTGTAATCGGTGATCGGGGGTACATAAAAATTAATGCGAAATGCCGTTATGTGAATGATGCGAAATGTCAATGCGATATATCGCATCGGGGGACTAATATGTTTTGTCGGGGTTCCTTAAAAATGGTTGCGAATGGAACCCAATGCGATCTTTTATTTTTTTTTTATATTTGTTTTTTTTTTTTTTTTTTTTTAATTTTAATCTTATTAAATTATTTATATAAATATTAATTAATTTAATTAATTTAAAATTTAATTTTAAACTTAAATTTTCATTTTTTGTTTGTTTTGTTTTTATGAACATAAGTTTTTAAACTATAGCTAAAAATAAAACTACAACCACTTAGAAAATAAATGAAAAATAATAAAAATAAACTACAGCCACTTGAATGTTTAGTTTTTCGAGATTAAGATTTGATTAGAAAATTGGAGTGAATTTCTTAACTCCCGATGCTTTAATTATTTGGCTGCATAATAAAAAATGTTAGTAAAACCCTCTACGAGTTTATATTTAAACTGAATGCCTTATTGAACTAATTTATTTACAAAATGCGATATTGTACATTTTATGCATTTTTAACTCAGGCTAGATAAATGATGAGACTTCAAAGAAGTGCCATTTTCAAACCAGTTGACCAAATGAGGCGAAACAAGCGTCAATGAGAAGCTTATAAAAAATCGACTCTAACAAAGCAATCAAAACAAGAATCCAAAGAAAACTAAAAATTAACGAAAGCGTATGGAAATTAACTAAAATAAAAATCCAAAAAGGTGCTTAGCCAAAATTTTTATTGAAAGGGTCCCCATTATTTGAGTTGAGCAAGTCAAAAAATGGGGGGTTGTGTTTTTACCACAACAGGTTGAAGAATGTCGATTTGGACTTTTGTGAGAATTGGATTTATGGAAAATAGAAGAGAGTTAGATTTCTTAGAGTTGGGAAAGAAAAGAAGAGCAAAAAATTAGAGCTTGTGCATATAGATGTATGGGGACTTACTCAGGTATCATCTCTTAGTGGCTCTCGTTATTATGTTACTTTTATTGATGATGTAACATAAAAACTTGGATTTTTGTATTAATAATAAATTTGATGTATTTGATACTTTCAAGAAATGGAAAGCTTTGGTTGAGATTGAGACAAGAAATAAATTGAAGTGTCTCAAATTAGACAATAGAGGTGAATATTACAGCAAAGAGTTTGATGGGTACTGTTCAGAGCATGGAATTTGCAGAGAGAAGATAGTTCCAAGAACACCAGAATAAAATGGTATGTCAGAAAGGATGAACAGAACAATCATGGAGCATGCAAGGTGCATGAGATTGCATGCAAGATTGCCTTTACAATTTTGGGCAGATGCTGTAGATACTGCTGTTTATCTAATAAACAGAGGGCCTTCAAGTTCCTTGGATGGTGGTGTTCTAGAGGAAGAATGGACATGTAAAAGGGTAAACTACTATTTTTTAAAGCCTTTTGGTGGTGATGCCATTTTCCATATTAATAAAGAAAATAGAACAAAGGTTGAGGCAAAATCAAGGAAATGTACCTTTATTGGATATGGTGTTAATGATTTTGGTTATCGCTTATATGATTATGAAAATTACAAAATCATTAGGAGTAGAGATTTAATATTCAATGAAAAGGTCTTGTATAAGAATCAGTTGCAGGAAAAGAAATAGGAAAAAGAAAACAAGGAATACATAGTTCTTGATGAGATCACTGAGAAAGTAAAGGTGCTTGAAAATAATAATAATCAACAACCACAACAACAGTAACCACCACAACAGCAACAAGCACCCCAAACACCTGAAAGGGGTGTTAGAAGATCTACCAGGATAAGTATACCCCTTGAACTATACTCTCCTTCATTATATTATTTATTGTTGACTGATTCTGGTGAACCCTAATGTTATGAAGAAGCAATGCAGGTTGAAAACGGGAAGAAGTGGGAGCTAGCCATGGAAGAAGAGATGGACTCCTTAATGCATAATCAGACTTGGGACTTAGTTAGGTTGCATGTAGGTAAAACTACATTGTAGAATAAATGGGTTTACAGGCTAAAGGAAGAAGATGGAGGAAAACAAAGGTACAATGCTAGACTTTTGGTGAAGGGGTTTGCACAGAAAAAAGGTATTGAATTTGATGAAATATTTTCTCTTGTTGTTAAAATGGCTTCAATAAGAACTATTTTAAGTCTAGTAGTAGTTGAAGATATTCATCTTGAGCAATTAGATGTAAAGACAACCTTTCTCCATGGAGATTTTTAGGAAGAGATATATATGCAGTAGCCACAAGGATATGATGTGAAAGGGAAGGAGAAACTAGTGTGCAGGTTGAAGAAGAGCTTGTATGGATTAAAATAGGCTCCAAGGAAGTGGTATCTAAAATTTGACAAGTTTATGTCTGAACAAGGTTATACTAGATGTCACTCTGATCATTGTGTTTATCTCAAAAAGAAAAATGATGGCAGTTATATTATATTGTTATTTTATGTGGATGACATGCTTATTGCAGGGTCTAACATGTAGAAAATAAATGTGTTCAAAAGAAAATTGGCAAATTCATTTGCAATGAAGGACTTGGGAGCTGCAAAACAAATCCTTCATATGAGAATAACTAGAGACAGGAAAAATCAGAAATTAATATTGTCTCAAAATGAGTACATACAAAAGGTGTTGAAAAGATTTAATATGCACAATGAAAAACTAGTTAGTATACCTTTTGCTAGCCATTTCAAACTTAGTAAGGAAATTTGCCCAAAGACCAAAGAAGACATGGATTATATGTCTAAAGTTCCAAAAGGATCAGTAGTTGGAAGCTTAATGTATGCAATGGTCTGCACAAGACCTAATATTGCACATGCAGTGGGAGTTGTAAGCAGGTACATCAACAATCCAGGAAAGGAACATTGGATGGCAGTGAAATGGATTTTCAGATATTTGAAAGGTACCACAAATCAAGAATTATGCTTTGGTGGTTCAAACATTTCTCTACAAGGATATATTGATGCAAATATGGTAGGTGACAAAGATAACAGGAGGAGCACTACATGATATGTATTTACTGTAGGTGGAATAGCTGTCAGTTGGGTTTCGAAAATCCAAAGTGTTGTTACACTTTGAACAACAAAAGCAAGGTATGTTGTTGCTATGGAGGCTAGTAAAGAAATGATTTGTTTACAAAGGTTTATGGGTGAATTGGGTAAGGAGCATGATATGTGCACATCATAAAGTGATAGCCAAAGTACCATTCATCTTGCAAAGAACTCAGCATTTCATTCTAGGACTAAACACATACAGCTCAAGTACCATTTCATACGATTAGTGTTGGAAGATGGAGAGTTAAAGCTGCAAAATATACACACTAGACAGAATCCTACAGATATGCTGACAAAAGTTGTAACCAAGGAGAAACTAAGAATATGCTCAATTTCAATTGGCCTTCAAGGATGACGATGAATATGAGAAATAGCCAGGTCCAAAGAGGAGTCATTGTCCAGCAAATGAAGTAGCGGTGGAGTTGCTATAATCATTCTCCAAGTTGGAGATTGTTGAGTGCAGAGCATGATTATTTAGAGGTCTTTGTTTCAACCAGACGTATCGCCCAAGAAGTTTGTACACCACTCCATGTGGGGGGAGGGGGGTAGGGGCGGGACGAACTTCTCCCCCCCAAGGGTTTGGGGGGGCTAATCCTCCCCCGGCTGGGGGGTCTGGGGGCCAGTAGTGCCCTGGCAGGGGTTTTGGGGGCAGTGCCCCTGAGGCTAAAAATAGATGTAAAATTGCCTTGTAAAAGTATAGTAATTTCTATTCAATCTGAGCCATTCATTAGGTAGATGATCTGATGGTAGAACTTATGTCTAGTTCAGGGATTTTTTCCCTAGAAGGCAACCCCTCTCTCTGTATGAGGGCACTGTATTGAGGCTGTGAAATAGATGTGTATTCTCTGAGCGAGATACAAAGAGTTGAGACTGTGAGAGAAAACAGAGGATAGTACAGCAGATTTGTTGTAGGTTGTGTATCTTCATTTGGCTGGATAATAGAAAGGAAGGACTGGTTGTTCGTGGTGGACGTAGCCCAAACTAGGTGAACCATGTATATTTGTGTCTCTATGGTTTTATGCATTTTTTGTGTTTATATTTATGCAATATTATATGTGTTTGATTTCTCTATAATATATATTTTTCTAATAGATATCCCATCCGCTCATACCATGGCTAAGCTCTGTCTCACTATACCAATTCATGGGTATGATATGTAGGGTGTGATAGAACAGGTGCATCCACTCAGGTTGAGGCTCCTCCCCATAGACCTTGTCCATTTCGCGAGGTGTGTACATGGATCATCCCGTCCGTCATACTTATCTATTAACCACATCTGAGGCATCCCAAACCACATGTGCATCATCCTTCTGTATTCGCGCTAGTCCTCAAAACTTCTTTGATGCATACTCCACCATTTTGCAGGCATAGCGTGCAGTGTCCATTTCAGAGCATCGAACTTCTATTGTTTTGGCACTTCTTTTTCAAATTTGTTCAGGAAATCATCCACCTCACTTAGCCCATCATACATAGGCAGATCTCTTACCTCTATTTTCACATAGCGCAGTGACCTTATCATCATGTTGCAATTGAGCGTGGTTACCTCGTGTAACCAATTCTACCACCATTCTATCTCCTCGTCTGAGTCTGAGGTACAAGAGCTTTCATGCTCCCTCAAAATCCTACCATCCACTGTTGGATTCACCCAGTCTTACTCCCGTGTGGTTATCTTGTAGATATAGTCTAGATCATCATTGCTATCATAATCATGAACTGGCTCTGTGTAGCACGATTCTTCCACCAGGTCTAAAGGTCCCACTATGCATAGTAAATTTTTCTCGAAAATCATCTTGCGATTCTTTAGATTTATCACTCCATTCATATCAATGGCCTAATCTATTCCTAGTAGCACGGGATAGGTATTATTGTCATCAATAATCTCTATCACTTTGAAATCTGCAAGCACACTCACACCTTCAAGATCCATTGTTATTCCCTGAAATCTTCCCATGGGTAGTATCTTTTGCTGGTATACCATTTGCAATTGAATCAGAGACCATTACAATGCGGGCCTACCCATGCGCTCCCATGTCTGCTTTGACAGGATGTTCACATACAATCCTAGATCCAAAATCACTTGATCCATTTCATATTCCCCAATCTACACAGTCAATCTCATCTCTCTTCTTTTTCGTGTTGTGTGCTTCCCGAGCTTCTGGACTACATGCGGTTCTCCTAGTGCATTCCCAGCACATCTAGTTATGAGTTCTTGCTGCCCCTTCACAGCCTTACTATCGTGCAACAACTTCATGCATGTCTCGAAAGAGGTAGTGAGAATTGATGGGTCCATTTCTGGTTCCATTTTATCTTTACTACTTGAAGTGGAGACCTCCACAAAGCTCTTCTTAGATTCCATGAATGTCTCCTTAGCATGCTCCAAATCAAATTTTGGTTCCTTTGTTGGAGCCTTGCAAACTCAGGAACTCTCTTCAGACTGCTTGCCTTTATCAGCTCCTATCATAATACCACTTCAGATCACAATATTTACATTTAGGTCTTCCTCGCACAGCTCAGACCTCATCATTTATAGGTTCTGAGCTGGGGGAGGTTGGAGTGCTCCTTTATTGCACAACCTTGCTATCATCATGGGACAGTTCTCCATCTCATGATCAAACTGGGTACAATATAATCATGATGGTCTCGTGGGATTTGTATAATCATAGGCATAATGCCATGGCCCTCTGCAATTGTAACAGATCAGATGTCCGCGACCTCTGCTTGGTCCCATTCCACCTCTACCTCACCCACACCCCTGAAATCTAGTGCACGCCATCCCTGCATTTTGATCGAGGGCCCCTGTTTTAGTATGAATTCTGTAGGTAGGAGTCTGATCCATCATCAGTTCATAACTTCTATAGGTGTGCTCATCGTAGCTTACTGACTTGCAGAAATGATAGAACAATTGCTAGGAAGTCTGTGTATAGTTTTGTAATAGATGGTAGTTATTTGTAGCATTCTTTCCTCCTATTTGACAAATCGCACACCATAATGTTGGCACCATGCTTGGTCCTACTTGTGCCTTTAGTCTTAATGGCATTGGTCCTCCTCCCACCAGGTAGTCCATGAGTACCGGACAATGGTCCTTGTCATGTCCCTAGCCTTTGCAGTTTACACACCATACCTCCTCGCACACTTCTCAGCGAGCCATCGTGTCCTATTTCAAACTCTGCATTTCAAGGCACAAGTTTTTCAACTACGTGTGGATCTCTTGGACTCCCAGGTTAGGATCTTGTATCGGGGTCTCATGTACTCTCATTATGATTTCCAAGGCCTCGGCCTAAGTAGATAGCTTTTGTTGTGATAGTGCGTTCCTTAGATGTGACATTAATGATACTACAAACCATGTGCGATGTTACCCATCCATCAAGGTCATATTGACTTCACGAATCATACACTTCAGTCTCTGATCTAGCTCCTAGGGGGTCTTGCCTAGAAGCATCAAAATTTCCTTAAATCCAATAATCGAATGTGTCTATGATTTTGGCCTACTAAATTCCCTATTTAGCACATCTTGGATATCCACGATCCCTGTGTTTATATTTTCATTGGAATCCTTAATATACCATGTCAGTGCATGATCCTAAAAGTAACTTACCAGTGTTTCTTTCTTTATATTGTCATCTGTGACTCCCTACACTTCCCATATAGCCTTTAGCATGAACTAGAACTGGTCTAGATCTTTGTTCCCTACTCCTTTGAACACCGACAACTTTATCATGCTTGCTGTATTGAACTGTGATTGTGGCAGAGGTGGCATGGGAAACGACATGGGTGAATATGGTGAAACTGGCAATGGTGTAGGTTGGGGTGGTATGCATGGAATTCGATCAGACTAATTGCACTTCTTGGTGAAACCTTCACGAGCTCTTCCTTGCTTTCCTACGGAGGTGAAATCAAGGGGCTAGTTCCTATTTCTACAATACCTTCATTTCTATAGATCCTCCCACTTTGCATAGCCCCAAACATCAATTTATTTGCATAACCCACTTTTCACACAGTAGCATCTTAATCCAAGTGTTCAAAGATTTAACGTACTTACCTCATGGTCCTTTCAGGAAACATCGTTTTGTCTCACTATAGTTGACTAAAGTATCTACCCCGAACTTGGTGATAAACCCTCTTATAACTCAATCGAGCCAATGGTCCACAACATGCATGATATTATCTTCTTATACTTCTAGTCTGTGCACCAACTCTGGAGTCCACACAATAGGTTTTTCAAGTCTACACCTTCCCTGACTGTCTACTAACTTTGTGATCCACTCGTACAACACAGAGGGGAAGGATGCAAAGAAAATTTCATGGATTTCCATATATATGTAATGATCTAATCGTTCTTCCTTTGATAACTGCAAATTCCTGTTTTCTTGCACTGCAAACTCGTGAATCTTTCTGTCCAAGCACTCTTTAATTCCTTTCTTTGTCGGATTCTAGTGATACGACATCAGACATCTCTTATGTAGATCCCAGTCTTGGCAATGAACCATTTTTTGGGTTATTGGGGCTTGACCCAAGTTCAGAGTTAAGTTAGCAAAACAAATCTTGGTACTACTAGCCCTTTCGATAACAGCACATGGAGTGCGGACTGAGGTCTCACCCGAAGTAGTACGTGAGGGTGCTAGAACCAGGTTTTCACACCCTGGAGATGTCTAATGAGTTCAAGTGGTCTACGGTTTGACCCTGCGTGCAAGTCGCTTCGTGCACTTCCCTGTACCTCACAACCTAATATATTTCCTTCACATAACCCTACTCAGGGGGCCAAACACTGCACTTCTGCATTATTACCCTAGTCCTTACTGGTATTCCCATGTCAGTTGATTATTTTAACTTACTTGCATGCTTTAAGTTATACTTAACAACATAAACCATTCATGCATGTGCGCATAGTAAATAAACAGTATATTTGCAAATTATATCAAACATGCATTAACCCAAGAACATATACACATAATTCTAATAAAAATTCTCTTTATTAATTCCTTCTTTGGTTACAAACTCGACTCTGCCCTACGCACTCAACTGCAAGGGTTCGTGCACTTAGTTGTGGACTACTAGGCCTTTACGTACACAACTGGAGAGCCTTCTCTTACTCTACAACTCAAAGACACACTTTACCTTTACGACTCAATCCCTTAGACTTCATATTATTTTTCTCTACTTAGAGCCTCACTCTATTTATATAATCCCATGGTCCACGAACCATGGGTAGGTCTACCTAGCCAACATTACATTACAAAACTAGGGTAGACAACCTTGTGACTCTATCATACTTTTCACATGCTGCGCCTGCAATTCCCGAAGCTTTATAACAATATTGGGACAAAACTTGGGCTTTGAGCCCCAAAACATGCCTTAGGGGGGATTCCATGCCCAACATCTAGCAACCTAGGTATAGTATGTTGAATGATAGATGTGTCGTAGGTTTTTAAATCATCATAACTCTAGGAAAATACATCCTTGTATATCTTCAACATATGTATGAAAGCATATCTTTCATATAGTGTAAATCCAAGGCCTAAATTGATGTTTTCGGTTTTATGATCAACCCCTAGATTAGCCAATTTGAATCGTAAAGTACTACTCTGAAGTTTGTGATTGGTAACCTTCATGAATCTATATTTCAAATCATACAAGTCTTCTAATTTCACTATAGATTTAGCCAAGGAATTTTCTTCATAAGTCTTATGTAGATGCTTATCGTGTTTGCCTTAATCAATGATTTGATCATAATAAGACCCTTTGAAAGTTAAAAAACTTAGGGTCTTATTTTTATGATTGAACACATGCCAATTGGATATGTTATCTAGAATGGAGGAGTGAAAAATCAACTCAATCAAAAATCTATCAGGACTAAAATCTTCAGGAGGAATGAGATTTGAAGCAACATTGGCTCATAGATCAACACTAGCATTTTGTAATCTTCGAACTAGAGTTATATTGAATTCAGTGAAATGAGTAGTTAAATATTGGATCAAGGATTGATAATGTTTGAGGTGATTAGAAACACAATGAGTATTGTTTCTCACTTACTTAATGACAATCTCTGAATCACCGCCTACTTTAAGATACTTGACATAAAAACTAATAACCTTTTGCAAGCCTTGTACCAATGCTTCATATTCAACAATGTTGTTGGTACATTCAAATTCCAATCTGTATGCAAGCATGTTCTTTTCTCCATTTGGGTTTACTAGGATGCATCCATCTCCTACACCATCATTATATTTTGATCCATCAAAGTAAAGAGTCCAAAATAATTCATCACACTTATTTACAACATTATCTATAATATTCATACATATTGATGAATCTATTTTGTGAAACATTTTCTATATGGGTTAAAATAGGATCAACAGGAAACAAAGAGTTATGAGCTAGGGAATCGCCAAAGAAAAATTCTAGAGAAGAATTTCCCAAAATATTATTTGTTAACACCTAAATCGGTCACAGATTACTTCATATGTTTTTCCATATCAACACAAATTTGATTATTGTTTCCATTGTAGGGGAGCCAAATATGTGACCAATTAGTTGCAAAATAACCATGTAGTTTCGCAAACTAGTCCTTGTTTAAAATAA
Source organism: Pinus taeda (assembly GCA_000404065.3). Taxonomy (NCBI): domain Eukaryota; kingdom Viridiplantae; phylum Streptophyta; class Pinopsida; order Pinales; family Pinaceae; genus Pinus; species Pinus taeda. The sequence continues at coordinate 89,727 of APFE031173073.1, forward strand.
GGCCATAAAATTCAGGAATGTCTGCAACCAATATATCAATTATTTGAAAAAAAATTGGACTTGAAGATAGTATAATTAGGACATCATTCATCTCTCCTAAGACTTAAATTTTTTTTTGGTCTAATTGGATAATTTGAACAACAAACTTTTGAGGTGTAACATTCACTTTGAGATAGCTGAATAAGGTATGATATTGGATGATGCACCAGAATCCAATAAACAGTTATAAACATTCTTGTTAAATATTTCAAAAGTCAAGAGAAAATGAGGAGTATGATATTTTGATCTATCTCTAATCAAAATAACATCATAAGAATCAATATTATCTGTAGGGTCATTTGGGGATTTATGTTTTCCTTTTGAGGATTTTGAAGTAACAACAATAGAAGGTGGTGGAGATGCATACACAACATTTAATTCATTGATTAACAATTTTTGCTACCCTTTTAATTTATTGACCTCATAAAAGGAAATGTTAGCTTTTATTGTTTTCATATCCTCTACAATATTATATTCAACGTTATCCGAAACTATCAAAGTTTTAGATGATGAGGGAGACTTGGAAGTAGTTCGAGCAGAATCAAAAGATTGAGTAGAGGTATTTTTTATCATACCTTTCTCTTTAGTAGAAGTAGTGGACTTTTGATTTTTACTTGATGAAGTAGTATCAACATTTCCCTTACTTCTAGTACTTACTGGCAAAGCTGCTTCTTCTTCTTCATTCTCTGAACTAGTTAAGATGAAATGCCATAATTCATGAACTTCAACTATTTCCTCTTATTGTGCTTCATCAACAGATAGAGATGTTTCTTCTTCTTCATCATCTTCATCAGATTTTGCATTTGGTATATCAATAGGAGGTTGTGATTGTGATGGTTCATTCCTTTTGAAAGGCCGAAAGGACTTCCTTGAAGATTCAAAAACTTGTTTCTTGATTTCAACCATCTCATTTTACATTGTTCTCAAACATTTATGTAGTCCTTCCAAATCATAAGGATCTTTAGGATCCTTTTTCTTGGATTCATCTTTGAAAGTCACTTTCTTACCCTGCTTTCTTTCTTCAATAGTATATTTCTTGTCAAGTTCCTGAATTCTCTTTTCCACAGATAAATATTATTTCACGTTGTCAAGAAGTACTATTTTTTGAGCTCTATCTACGGACATAACGATATTTGAAGGAAGAGAACTAATGTACTATTGAATCTGCACATCAGTACCAAGTCTGGAAGTATTTGGGATTTTGTTTAACAATTTGTTAAATATTGAGTTAAAATCCTTAATTTTCTCATTTCGCTTGGTTTTGAGATTTGACAAATCATTGATTAAAGTATTTGTTGCTCGATCATCCCCAAACATAAAAAAATCTCTTCCAACATATCCTAGTTTTTTATTGATCTGACAAGTAGGGAGAAATACCAAGACCTTGTAGACCCTTCAAATGTGTAAGGAAAAAGTATGCAAACTACATATGCTTCTATAACTCCATTGAATTTGATTTCCAACATATAATTATGAAGGTGTTCCTCTATAGGTAAACCATAATTTGGATTAAACTTGGGTAACCATCTCTCTAGGTGTTTAGGAAGAGGATGTAATGGTGATGTCATTTGAATTTCCCATGGGTTATTCCATGGTGTGTTCTCCATTTTGGGAGTACTAGGAACAAAATAAGTTGTAGTTGATGTAGAGGTTGTAGGAGATTTGACAGTTGAAGAGGTTTCACCTATAGCACTACTAATGAAAATAGAACTAGTTGATTTTGATTGAGGAATATGAATGGAAGGAATCAAAGGATGATAGGAAGAAGGTAAAGGAGAAAGAGAAGAAGTTGGATCAACAAAAGGAGCATTAGGAGGGGAATATGATATAATCTCAGTAGCTAAAGACTTAGTATTTGGAACATTTTTCCTTTTCCAATGAGTGGGTAATGGAAAGTCAAAAGGTTCGATTCCAAATTTCTCTCTCTTAGATCTAGTTGAAACTCTAGAAGATTGCATAGATGAAGTAACAATTCCTTCAGATAAATTGGTCTGAGCAGGTTTTTCTCCAGGAATTGAAATTTCGTCCAATCTCTGAATTTAAATATGCACTTCAGGGGACTCTCTAGGTGATTTTGTAGACATTTGACTAACTAAATTTGGGAGTGAGATAAGAGATTTATTGGCTATTTCGACAAATTTAGATCTAAGATTAGGATATTTAAAATGGGATCTTGACATTGATAGAGAATTTGAGGGATTCTAGGTCTTAGAATGAATTTTATGTTTGGGATGAGAATGTGTTTCCATTCGTAGTGCTATAGGATAAAATGCATGGTGTATGGAGAATGGAGATACCCTCAAGGGTCTTCTTAGGTCCCTTGGTAGACTGTAAGATTATCTGTAGCCGTCACAAACTTACACACATGCCCATAAACATTAACTAACTATCAAAGAGAAATAGATGGATTACCTTAAGCCTCCGTGTAGATTCGCTGGAGATCTCAATGCAGCTAGGTGGAAGTCTCCTCAGCCAGCTCTAGATCAAGTCCTGCACATAGAAGAGACAAGTATAATCACAGCATACATCCTTGATAACTAATACATGAATACATAAATGATATCTAGTTACACATAACAAAGCCACTCATGCTAAAAGTTATTGAACAAACAAATAAATGAATGATAGTACCAACACCATGGAGTAGACAGTATAACTGCAATTATATATTAATGTTGGAAGAGTGATTACAACCATCTGTTGCATCAGCCTTCCCTTACCTCTCCAGCTTCTCTCTCTCTCTCTCTCCCTTCTTACCAACTTCTTATGCTTAGATTTGAGACTATGCTCAACAATCAAGTAAGCTATCCTTTCAAATGATCTAGCCTTGATCACGATAGCCCTAGCTTTACTTATGTAGCAATTGAGTTAGGGTTTCCAAGTTCCTACATGAGTTCCTTAAGGTAAAAGCAATAAAGTTGCCATGATTTTCAGCGCTTTCCCATTTTCCTCCTTCATTAGGATTAGAAATCCCTCAAATAGGTCGAACTTGAGATGTTTCCTTGCTTTTATTGAGTAGATTTAGGAGCAAATATCTAGATATTTATGAGTCAATTCACTCCTTTGACCTTTAGAACTTCATTAGGATCCACTAACATTGTTCCCGAACTAAAAACTAGAGTTAGTAGGGTCACTAATGCACCCTTAGGCTTACAGAGAAGATTTATAAAGTAGGTTGTCAGTGTATAGCCAGCATTAGTGTGGAAACAAGGCATGTGATCTTGGTCTTTGCTTCAACTATCATGTCTTTCCCCTCTGAGTTGATGAGGGGGTCATTTTGCTATATAACAGATGCCCCCTAAAGTGTGAGATTAGAGGTTGTGACGATGGCTGAAACACTTTACTTAACTGTAATTTTCCTTCTTCGAAAAAAAGAGAGAGGATCAGAGCTTTGGGTGGTATGGGAAACCTAATACAACACACACACACACACACACACACACTT
>APFE031173073.1:95744-108069 GCA_000404065.3 Pinus taeda
GGAAAACCTGTAAAGGTGGTGTGCTAGAAATTAGGAAAGGAAGGGCACTACAAAAGGGATTGTAAATCTAAAGCTCCTGATAAAGGAAAGGGATCTGATGATGCTCCTTTTGTAGAGGTGAAAAACATCTCAGATGAAGGTGGGGATGTGTACTTGGCTTCTTCAAGTACACATGTAGATCATGAGGCATGGTTGATTGACTCAGGTGCATCCTTTCACTTCACTCCCCATAGAGAGTGGTCCTGCGAGTATGAGAAATGCGATGGTGGTGATGTCTTCTTTGGAGATGATAGGAAGTCTAGAATCATTGGTCATAGAAAAGTAAAATTGAAGTTGTAAAGTGGAAGGGTTAGAACACTTCTGGGTGTTTTGCATATTCCTACATTGGCCAGAAATCTAATTTCTATAAGCATGTTAGATGATGCAAGTGTAAAAATAGTGTTCGAGGAGGATACCTTGAAGATGGTTCGGGGAGCACTAGTATTGATGTGGGGAGTTTGAATTAGAATTCTGTATAGGCTGCAAGGTAGCACTATTGTTGATGGGTGCAACAGTTCTGTGGTTCCTGAAAGTGGAGCAAAAAATCTAGTGGTCTCTGGAGAGAAGGCCATTTTGTGGCATCAAAGGCTTGGAAAGATTTGAGAGAAAGGCCTTTGAATACTTCATGGTAAAGGTATGGTAGAAAGTATGAGTAATAGATCTTTGGATTTTGATTTCTGTGAAAATTGTGTATATGGGAACCAAACTTAGGTGAGTTTCCCCTCTGGTGGTAAGAGGACGAAACATATATTAGAGCTTGTGCAAAGTGATCTGTTTGGACCTGTGAAGGTTCCATCACTAGGTAAGTCTATGTACTATGTATCATTTATAGACAATTTATCAAGGAATACATGGATATGTTTCCTTAGGAAGAAATCTGAATTCTTTGACAGGTTTAAAGAATTTAAGGTTATGGTGGAAAACTAGACAGAGGAGAAGATAAAGGTGTTGAGGATAGATAACGGTGAAGAGTTTTCCAGTAAGGAATTTGAAGAATTCTACAGGAAATGTGGTATAGCACAATAGAAGACTACTCCATATACACCTCAACAAAATGGAGATGCAGAAAGAATGAACAAGATGATGATGGAAAGGGTAGGAAGCATGCTCAATGATGCCAGGTTAGGACATGAATTCTAGGCAGAAGTAGTGGATATAGAATGTTACCTGGTCAACATATCACCTTCATCAGCGTTGGAGGATAAGACTCCATAAGAGGTATGGAATGATAAGAAACCCTCTCTTTCACATCTGAGGGTATTTGGATGTGATGCATATGTACATGTTCCAAAGGAGAAATGAACCAAGTTGGATAGTAAATTTGGAAGGTGTATCTTTATTGGGTATAAGGATGGTTTAAAGGGTTGTAATCTTTGGAACCTAATAAAAAGTAAGGTTGTTTATAGCCAAGATGTGGTGTTCAGAGAGGTGAAATATGTTATTAAATATGAAGTTCAACCAAAGGAACCTAAGAAGATAGAGTTTAAGCTAAAGGAGGAAGAATCAGACTCTACAGAAGAGGCGGAATAAGAAGATGGAGAGCCACAAACTCCAAGTGTGAGAAGATCCATTTGAAAAAGAAGGTAGCTAGAAAGGTATATTCCATTTGCTTTTTATTCAAATTTTGCTTTATCTATTACTGATGATGATCCCAAAACTATGAAGGAAGCAGTAGATTCAGAGGATGGAAAACTCTAGAAAGAGGCCATGGTTGATGAAATGGCATCTTTGCTCAAAAATGAGGCTTGGGATCTGGTGGAGTTGTCGGCTGGAAGGAAACCCATTGGCAGCAAATGGGTGTTAAAGAAGAAGACAAATGGAAAGTTGGAGAAATACAAAGCTCTGTTGGTAGCAAAAGGTTATTCCCAGGTGTCGGGAATTGATTTTGATGATATTTTTTCTCCCGTTGCCAAAGTAACTTCTATTAGATTGCTTTTATTTGTTGTTGTTGCTTTTGATTATGAGGTAGAATAGATGGATGTGAAGACAACATTTCTTCATGGGAATCTGGAAGAGGAGATCTACATGAAGAAACCTAAAGGTTTTTTGGTGAAGGGTAAGAAATATCTGGTATGCAAGTTAAAGAAGTCTTTGTATGGGTTAAAACAGTCACCAAGGATGTGGTATTAGCAATTTGATACATTTATATGGGGATTTGGTTTCACCAAAAGCAAAGAAGATTACTGTGTGTATTTTAAATTAATTGGTGACCATGTTATTTATCTGTTCTTGTATGTGGATGATATGTTACTGATTGGAAATGACAAAGAAATTATCCAGGATTTGAAGACTCATTTGTCCTCCAAATTCGACATGAAATATCTTGGTGCTGCAAACTATATTTTGGGTATGGAAATTAAAAGAGATCATACAAAGAAGAAGCTCTGGTTAAACCAAAGGAAGTATGTTGAGACAATACTGCAGATGTTTAATATGTAGGATAGTAAACCGGTGAAGGTTCCTATTCCTGTAGGTGTGAGGTTATCTGCTGAACAGTATCCCAAGACACAAGAAGAGGAAGAGGACATGTCTCGTGTTCCATATGCAAGTGCAGTCGGTAGCCTGATGTATGCAATGGTTTGTACTAGACTAGATATTGCACATGAAGTGGAAGTATTGACCAAGTTTATGTCAAAACCAAGGAAGGAGCACTGGACAACAGTGAAGCGGGTTTTCAGATATTTGCATGGCACTAGTGATTATGGTTTGTGCCACCAAGGAAAACCATGATTGGATAGAGTGTTGGATATTCATGGCTTTGTTGATGCAAAGTGGGTAGGAGATCTGGATCAGAGAAGATCTACAAGTGGGTATGTGTTTAACCTATTTAGAGGTGCAATCAGTCGGATGAATAAGAAACAATCTGTAGTGGCACTATCAACAATAGATGCAAAATACATGGCAGCCACTCATGCAAACAAGGAAGAAGTTTGGCTGCAGAGATTGTGTTCAAGTATGGGGTTAGTACAAGAAGTTATAAGGATAGACTGTGATAGCCAAAGTGTAATTTTCTTCGCAAATAACCATGCATATCATTCAAAGACATAGCACATTGATGTTCAATATCAGTTTGTGAGGGATATGATATAAGACAAAAAGGTGTTGCTGGTAAAGCTAGAAACTTTGAAGAATATTGCAGATGCAATGAAAAAATATATGAGCTTTGAGAAGTTGTCTTGGTGTACAGAGACAATGGGTGTTTCAGGGCTGGAAAAATGATTAAGCTCTCTTGTGGCCCCTTGTGGAAAGAAAACAAAAAGTGGGAGAATGTTGGGTTGTGTTATATTCTTTCCACGACTAGCCCATGTAGTTATCTGGGGGTTAGAGGGGGATCACATGGGGTTTGAGGTGTACCCGTAACCCCACTTTATGGGTTTCGAGGCAGCACCCTAGAAAATTTTGGTTTTGGACCCTATGTTAGGTTGGGTAGACCCACCTATTGTTTTATGCATGATTTTCACACATGGTTTTGGATGCAATGGTTTTCGGTCCATGGTTTTGGATGCGATGGTTTTTCGGTCCATGGTATTGGATGCTTCAACATGTGTAAATACGTATTGTAACATTGAAAGGAACATAATGAAAAATCAACATGGTAGTCCTAGTTTTGGGATCCAGAGGAAATCTCCGTGTATATGTGTGATGCTACCGCATTGTTTATTTTATGTGTTTTAGCATTCATATGCAGGTAATTTTTGTATGGGGTTAAAACCTACATCTACCCTAGACCCCATAGAGTGGGGTTACCTACACCCCTTAAACCCCCTGTGATCCCCCCACTACTTAATCGACGCAACGAAGGGGGGGCTTTGCCCCCCCTCTAATCCCCCAGTTAACTATGTGGGCTAGTCGTGGAAAGAATATAACACAACCCAACATTCTGCCACTTCTTATTTTCTTTCCACAGGGGGCCATAAGAGAGCTTAGTTATTTATCAAGCCTTGCAATGCCCATTGTTTTTCTACACCATGAGAACTTCTCGGAGCTCACAGATTTTGTCAATGCATCTGTAGTATTCTTCAAAGTGTCCACCTTTACCAACAACATCTTTTTGTCTTCTATCATATCCCTCACAAGGTGATACTGAACATCAATGTGCATTGTCTTTGAATGGTAAGCAGGGTTCTTTGCCAAGAAAATTACACTTTTGTTGTCACAATCTATCCTTAGATCCCTGTACTAACCCCATACTTAAACACAATCTCTGCAACCAAACTGCTTCCTTGCTTGCATGAGTGGCTGCCATGTATTTTGCCTCTATAGTTGATAGTTCCACTACAGATTGTTTCTTACTCATCTAACTGACTGAACCTCCAAATAGGTTAAACACATACCCACTTGTAGATCTTCTCTGATCAAGACCTCCAGCCCAGTTCGCATCAACAAAGCCACGAATATCCAAAAATCTATCCAATCTTGGTCTTCCTTGGTAGCATAAACCATAATCACTAGTGACATGCAAATACTTGAAAACCTACTTCACTATTGTCCAATGCTCCTTCCCTGGTTTTGACATAAACCTACTCAATACTCCCACTACCTGTGCAACGTCTAGTCTAGTACAAACTATTGCATACATCAGGCTACCAACTACACTTGCATAAGGAACAGAAGACATATCCTCTTCCTCTTCATGTGTCTTCGGACATTGTTCAGCAGATAAATTTACACCTACAGGAATAGGAACCTTCATTGGTTTACTATCCCGCATATTAAACCTCTGCAATATTGTCTTGACATAGTTCCTCTAGTTTAACCAGAGCTTCCTCTTTTCCCTATCTCTTTTAATTTCCATGCCCAATATATAGTTTGCAGCACCAAGATCTTTCATGTCGAATTTGGAGGACAATTGGGTCTTCAAATCCTAGATAATTTTTTTGTCATTTCCAAGCAACAACATATCATCCACATACAAGACTAAATAAATAACATGGTCACCAATTAATTTAAAATACACACAGTGATTTGATTTGCTTTTGGTGAAGCCAAGTCCCCATATAAATGTATCAAATTTCTGATACCACATCGTTTGGTGACTGTTTTAACCCATATAGAGACTTCTTTAACTTGCATACCAGTTATTTCTTACCCTTCACTGCAAAGCTTTCAGGTTGCTTCATGTAGATTTCCTCTTCCAACTGCTTGTGAAGAAATTTTGTCTTCACATCCATCTATTCTACCTCAAAATCAAAAGCAGGGGCAAGAGATAAAAGTAATCTAATAGAAGTTACCTTGGAAACAGGAGAAGAAATATCACCAAAATCAATTCCCAGCACCTGAGAATAACCTTTTGCTACCAATTGAGCTTTGTATTTCTCCATATTTCGTTCTGCATTTTTCTTCTTCTTGAACACCCATTTGCTACCAATGGGTTTCCTTCCATCTGGCAACTCTAGCAGATCCCAAGCCTCATTTTTGTGCAAATATGCCATTTCATCAACCATGACCTCTTTCGGAGTTTTCCATCCTCTGAATCTACTACTTCCTTCACAGTTCTGGGATCATCATTAGTAATAGATAAAGAAAAATTTGAATAGAAAGCAGATGGACTATACCTTTCTGGTTGCCTTCTTTCTTGAATTGATCTTCTCACATCCAGATTTTGTGGCTCTTCATCTTCTAATTCCTCCTGTGCTATAGAGTCTGATTCTTCCTCCTTTAGCTAAAACTCTATATTCTTAGGTTCCTTTGGTTGGAATTCATCTTTAATAACATCTTTCACCTCTCTTAACACTACATCTTGGCTGTACACAACCTTCCTTGTTACTGGGTTCCAAAGCTTATAACCCTTTAAACCGTCCTTATACCCAATAAAGATGCACTTTTTGGATTTTCTATCCAACTTGGTTTGGTTCTCCTTTGGAACATGTACATATGCATCACATCCAAATACCCTCATATGTGAAAGAGAGGGTTTCTTACCAGTCCATACCTCTTACGGAGTCTTATCCTCCAACATTGATGAAGGTGATCTATTGACCAGGTAACATGCTATCTCCACCGTCTCTGCCTAGAATTCCTGTTCTAACCCAACACCACTGAGCATGCTTCTTGCCCTTTCCATCAACATCTTACTCATTCTTTCTGTAACTCCATTTTGGTGAGGTGTTTTGGAGTAGTCTTCTATTCTTACAGAATTCTTCGAATTCCTTACTGCAAAACTCTATACCGTTATCTGTGCTCAACACCTTTATCTTCTTCTCTGTCTAGTTTTCCACCAGATCCTTGAATTCTTTAAACCTGTCAAAGACTTCATATTTCTTCTTAAGGAAATATATCCATGTATTCCTTGAGTATTAATCTATAAATGATACATAGTACATAGACTTACCCAATGATGGAACCTTCATAGGTCCAAACACATCACTATGCACAAGGTCTAATATATGTTTCACCCTCTTACCACCAGAGGGGAAACTCACCCGATTCTACTTCCCATATACACAATTTTCACAGAAATCAAAATCCAGAGAGCTATTACTCATACCTTCTACCATACCTTTTCCATGAAGTATTCGAAAGACCTTCTCTCCAATATGTCCAAGCCTTTGATGCCACAACATGGTCTTCTCTCAAGAGACCACTAGATTTTCTACTCCACTTTCAGCAACCACAAAATTGTTGCACCCATCAACAACAGTGCTACGTTGCATCTTGTACAGAGTTCCAATTCGAACTCCCTACATCAATACCAGTGCCCCCTAAACCATCTTGTAGGTATCCTTCTCAAACAATGTTTTTAGACCTACATCACCCAGCTTGCTTACAGAAATTAGATTTCTGGCTAATGCAAGAATATGCATAGTACTCAAAAGTGTTCTAACCCTTCCACCTTGCAACTTAAACTTTACTTTTCCATGACCAACGATTCTAGCCTTCCTATCATCCCCTAAGAAGACATCACCACCATCGTATTTCTCATACTTGTAGAACCACTCTCTATGGAGAGTGAAATGAAGGGATGCACCTGAGTCAATCAACCATGCCTCATTATCTACATGTGTACTTGAAGAAGCCAGGTACACATCCCCACCTTCATCTGATGTGGTTTTCGCCTCTGTAAAAGGAGCATCATCAGATCCCTTTCCTTTGTTAGGAGCTTTAGATTTACAGTCCCTTTTGTAGTGCCCTTCCTTTCCGCATTTCCAACACACCACCTTTACAGGTTTTCCTGGATATTTAGATCTCCCACTCGATGACTTACTTTTGTTTCTATTCTGGGATCGTCCTCATACAGACAAGGCATCATCATTTTGGGTCTCCATATTTTTCTGTCTCATCTCCTCCGTTAGAAAGGACGAGACTATTTCATCAAACTGTAAGGAAGTTGTATTGCTACCTATTGCAATAACCAGACTATCCCATGAATTTGGTAGAGAAAACAACAAACTGATACATTTATCTTCATCTAAAATTTTAATATCAACAAAGGCTAACTGACTTACCATAGTATTAAATGCGTTCAGATGCTCTGTCATTGAGTCTCCATCTTTCATCCTCAGGTTATATAGCTTTTTCCGTAGGAACAATTTATTCACTAGAGACTTAGATTGGTATAAAGTCCCTAACTTTCCCCACAAAGTCTTTATCGTAACTTCCCTTGATACATTCAACAATACTAAATCTAAGACACACAATCATATTGTGCTCTTTGCCTTCTAATCTAGCTTTTTCCATTCTTGATCAGACACTCCTTTTGGTTTAGTACCTAGATCTACCGTGATCCACTAATCTTTATCCACCAATAGATCCTCCATCTTGAGTTTCTACAACTCAAAACTATGACCATTAGATTTATCGATCTCTATCTTTCCACTACTCACCATCTTCTTTGACCACTAGAATTGATCCTGCAAATCTCCCACTAAATGGATCTACCATAGGCCCAAGCAAAACCCCTCAACAATAAAGGTGTCCCCTTGAAGCCAAAACAACTCCAATACCAAATGTAGTTTTTAACTCCATAGAGAAATTAGTTGCATACGAATTCTTAAACATAGAAAATAAACAATGTGAGAGCATAACACATAAAACACATATACACAAAAAAATTTCCCTGGATCCCAAATCCAGGACAACCAGCTTGATTTCATTATGTTACTTTCAATGTTATAGTACATGTTTATACATGCCAAAGCATCCAATACCATGGACCGAAAACCATAGTGTCCAAAGCCATGTGTGAAAAACATGCACAAAACCATATGTAGGTCCACCCAACCTAACATAAGGTCAAAAAACAAAATTTTCTAGGGCGCTGCCCCAGACCACATAGAGTGTTGTTACTTGCACCCCTCAAAACCCCTATAGCCCCCCCGTTACACTATTGGCACAACAAAGGGGGGGCTTCGCCCCCCCCTCTAACCCCCCATTAACTACGTGGGCTAGTCGTGGAAAGAATATAACACAACCCAACACAAAAAGTTAACCCTTCAACAATAGAAGGCACGACAATGGCTTTAACCATGCAGCACTAGACTCATGAACACCAAAGAATGTTAGGATATAGAGATGCAAGAACATCGGGTTATTTAGGCTAAACTAATAGTGTTAGTAAATTATATATTGTAGAGCAATGGAACACATAAAATATTTCAGAAATCTAAACAAAAAAAAAACACATAAAACAAGAGAGACACAGATATACGTGGTTCACCCAGTTTGGGCTACATCCACGAAGAAACAACCAGTCCTTATTTCATTATATTATCTAGCAAAATGAAGAGATACACCCTACAGCACATCCGTTGTAACACCCTCTTCACTCTCAATCTCCTCTCTCTTCTTCACTCAGAATACAGATATCCATAGACGTAATACAATTCCCTCATATATAGCGAGGGGTTTCCTTCTAGGGCAAAAAAAACTAAACTAAACATAACTTATACCGTCAGATCATCTGCATAATGAACAGCCCAGACTAACTAGAAATTACTATACTTTTATAAGGAAATTTTACATCTATTTTTAGCTTCGGGGGTGTTGCCTCTGGACCCCCCAGCCAGGGGGGATTGGCCCCCTTGAATCCCTGCAGGGGGGACATGTCCCCCCCAACCCCCTACGTGGAGGGGTGTATAATCTTCTTGGGGTATACATCCAGCTGAAACCTTTGAATACAGAAGATAATTAGGCTCTACACACAACAATCTCCCACTTGGAGACTGATTATAGCAACTCCACCACTGCTTCATCTGCTAGACTGTTACACAGTAATTTGTCACTACCTCCACTCCCATTCCTTCTACTGTGACATGTGTCCAAGTAAAACATGCTCTCTTATTCTACCAATTGACCCACTTTTCCTAAGTTATCTGCCTCATTGCTACTATGGACTTAATATACGCACTGAACGATGCTCATAAATAGTCCAACCATGATTCCAGTGCAGAAGTACATCTGTTTCCCATGATGGTTCAATTTTATGCCCCGTCGCAAGGCTATTTGATATATTTGGTGATGATCTGACTAGCTACATTGCTTACTAGCGATGTTAGCACTGAGGATCTGTTATACACTCGCAATGATCCTGATTGGGCGAATTTGTTCCACCAATCGGCCTTCTGGATGACTCCAGACCTAGTTGTTGGCCTAGTTTGTGTCGCCCTTCCTTCCCTAGTATGGAAGTTCCATCAATTGTGCTACCTTGCTTGGGGATAAGCTCTCTCTTCCACCTTTGATGGAGACTCCTTCTCCTATTTAAACACTCGCCTTTGCTATGATTAGCTAGTTGGTAAATTCTTGGATTGAGCATTGTTGTTAGTGCTTTGAGTTTGATAGATAGCTGGTGTGGGTGTGATAAGTGTAAGAGTGTTGATAGCTTTTGGAAGGTTGTGAAGTGCCCTTGATTTTATGTAAAATTTATGAGTGAGAGAGAGACTTTGTATGTTAGGAGATCCATCTTCAAAGAGTGAATGCTTGAGGAACATGTTGGCTGGATTCCTCTGAGAAGCTTGCGACGTCAAGGCTTTGGTTGTAAGCTTTATTTTATTTCATTATTAATACAATCAATGATGTTTTCGTATGTCTTGTTTGTAATTTACTTGATAGCTCATGACTTCTTGACTTTGTGAGTAAATAGATCATTGTTGTTTTCCAGTTACGTGCTTTGTTGTATTTCCTTTGCATTGTTTCAGGTTGATCACTCGTTAAGGAGAAGGAAGCAAAAGCTGGAGCAGAGCAATGAAACTCCATTGACCACCGGTTGAGGTAGGCCTCCAACTATGACTGTTTAAGGAATGCTATTGTTGATCTATCATTGTTTGTGACTAGACCCACTCTAGGGCTAGAGGGGTTGCCTCTGTCCGTAGAGGGAACACTTTCCTGCATCACATAGACATTGATTCTTCATCATACTTGAAGACCAATTGAAACTGATTAGATTCTCAGTTTCTTCTTGGTTACAACTTTTGTTAACATATCTGCAGGATTCTAGCTAGTGTGTATCTTTTCCAGCTTCAACTGTCCATCTTCCAATGCTGACCATATGAAATGGTACTTGAGCTATATGCCTAGTCTTGGAATGAAATGCAGAGTTCTTTGCAAGATGTATGAAACTTCAGTTGTCACTGTATAACCTGCCCAACTCCCGCTTCTTACCCAATTCATCTAGAAACCTTTGTAACCAAATCATTTCTTTACTATCCTCTGTAGTAGCAACATACTCTGCTTTTGTTGTTGAAAGTGCAACAACACTTCGGATTTTTGAAACCCAACTTATAGTTGTTCCACCTACAATAAATACATATCCTGTAGTGCTCCTCCTATTATCTTTGTCAACTACCATATCTGCATCAACATATCCCTGTAGAGCAATGTTTGAACCACCAAAACATAATGCTTGATTTGTGGTATCTCTAAAATACCTGAGAATCCACTTCATTGCCATTCAATGTTATTTTCCTGGTTTGTTCATGTACTTGCTTACAACTCCCACTGCATGTGCAATATCAGGCCTTGTGCAGACCATTGCATACATTAAGCTTCCAACTATTGATGCATATGGAACTTTAGACATATGAGCCATTTCTTCCTGAGTCTTGGGACACGCCTCCTTACTTAATTTGAAATGGCTAGCCAAAGTTATACTAACTGGTTTTTCATTCTGCATATTAAACCTTTTCAACACCTTTTCTATGTACTCACTTTGAGAAAATGTTAATTTGTGATTCTTCCTATCTCTAGTTATTCTCATACCAAGGATTTGTTTTGCAACACCCAAATCCTTCATTACAAATGAGTTTGCCAATTTCCTTTTGAGCACATTTATTTCCCACATGTTAGAATCTGCAACAAGCATGTCATATACATACAATAACAATATAATATAGCTACCATCATTTTGGCTTTTGAGATAAACACAATGATGAGAGTGACATCTAGTATAACCTTGTTCAGACATAAACCTTTCAAATTTTAGATACCACTGCCTTGGAACCTATTTTAAGCCATACAAGCTTTTATTCAACCTGCACACTAGTTTCTCCTTCCTTTTTACCTCATATCCTTGTGGTTGCTACATATATATCTCTTCCTCCAAATCCCCATGGAGAAAGGTTGTCTTTACATCTAAATGCTCAAGATGAAAATATTCAACTGCTACTAGAGTTAAAATATTTTTGATTGAAGTCATTTTAACAATAGGAGAAAATATTTCATCAAAACCAATACCTTTCTTCTGTGCAAACCCCTTCACCACAAGTCTAGCTTTGTACCTTTTTCTACCTCCATGTTCTTCCTTCAGCCTGTAAACCCATTTATTCTGTAGTGTTGTTTTACCTGTAGGCAATGTGACTAAGTCCCAAGTCTGGTTATGTGCTAGGGAGTCCATCTCTTCTTTCATGGCTTGCTCCCACTTCTTCCTAGTTTCTACCTTCACTGCTTCTTCATAACATTCTGGTTCACCAAAATTAGACAACAATACATAATATAATGAAGGAGAGTACCATTCAGGGGGTCTACTTATCCTAGTAGATCTTCTAACACCACTTTCAGGTGTTTGAAGTGCTTGTTGTTGTTGTGGTTGTTGTTCTAGTTGTTGATCATTATGATTTTTAGGCACCATCACTTTTCCTGTGATATCATCAAGCACTATGTATTCTCTGTTTTCTTTTTCCTGTTTCTTTTCCTACAACTGATTCTTATATAAGACCTTTTCATTGAATATTACATCTCCGCTCCTAATGATTTTGTGATTTTCATAATCATATAGATGATAACCAAAATCATTAACACCATATCCAATAAAGGTACATTTCTTTGATTTTGCCTCAAGCTTTGTTCTATTTTC
>APFE031173073.1:108302-129152 GCA_000404065.3 Pinus taeda
TTTTCTTTATTAATGTGGACAAAGGCTTCACAACCAAAAGTCTTTAAAAAATAGTAGTTTACCTTTTTACCTATCCATGCCTCCTCTGGAATACCACCATCCGAGGAAATTCAAGGCCCTCTATTTATTAGATAAAAAACAATATCTACAACATCTGCCCAAAATTGTAAAGGCAATCCTGCATGCAATCTCATGCACATTGAACGCTCCATGATTGTCCTGTTCATCCTTTCTGAAACACCATTTTCTTGTGGTGTTCCTGGAACTGTCTTCTCTCTGTGAACTCCATTGTCAGAACAATACCTACCAAACTCTTTGTTGCAATATTCACCTCCATTGTCTGATCTGAGACACTTCAACCTTTTTCCTGTCTCATTTTCAGTCAAAGCTTTCCATTTCTTGAAAATATCAAATACATCAGATTTATTTCAGATACAATAAATCCAGGTTTTTCTAGTTGCATCATCGATAAAAGTAACATAGTAACAAGAGCCACCAAGAGATGACACTTGAGTAGGTCCCCATACATATGTATGCACAAGTTCTAATTTTTTGCTCTTCTTTTCTTTCCCAACTCTAAGGAATCTGACTCTCTTTTGTTTTCCATAAACACAATTTTCACAGAATTTTAAATCAACATGCTTCAAACCTGGCAACAAATTTCTTGAATGAAGAATCTGCATCCCCTTCTCACTCATATGCCTGAGCCTATGATGCCACAATGCCTTATCATCTCCTATAGAGGTCAAAGCATTAACAGAATTAGAAATACCATTGCATAAATACAATGTACCAACCTTTCCTCCTTTTGCTATTACTAGGATTCCTTTAGTGACCTTCCAGGTTTTATCTATGAAAGTAATTACACAAACTTCACCTCCCAATTTCCTTGTTGAAATCATATTTTTCTTCAAATCTGGAACATGCCTTACCTCCTTCAATAGCCACTAATTTCCATTTTGTTGTTTTATGAAAATTGTACCCATTCCAACGACTTTGTAGGGTTTATCATCACCCAATCAAACCTGTCCAAAATCTCCTTGAACATAAATATGAAAATGTTTCCTATCAGGTGTGGCATGGAATGAGGACCCTGAATCTACACCCAGGTATCAATATTATTTTCTAATGAAAGAATAAAAGTATCTTGCAACACATCACCTGTTACATTCACTTCACGATTGTTTTCTTGCTATGGGTCTCCTTCTTTTCCCTTCCGAGACTTGCAGTCTTTCTTCAGGTGTCCTTTCTTCCTACATTTCCAGCACACTATCCTCAATTTGGACTTGGATCTACCTTTTCTTGACTTGCTGTGATATCCTGGGCTCTTTCCTCTTTCCATTGTTCTTCCCCTAGTCTTTGTAGTCAAAGCATTACCTGATGTCTCACTGGAGCTTTTCCGTCACATTTCCTCGCTAAGGATTGCACTGAAAACATCATCAAACTTTAAAGTACTAGATCCAGAGATAGAGTTACTAATGGCCATAACTAAACCATTCCAACTTTCTATAAATGAGCACAGAAATAACAGATGCCTAACTTCATCAAAATTTATCCCCACAAAACTTAACTGACTTCTAACTGCATTAAAATCATTTAAATAGTCTGCAATAGATCCACCCTCTGACATCTTCATATTAAATAAATGCTTCATAAGAAATACCTTATTTGAGGCCAAGGGTTTTTCATATAGTTTGGCTAATGCCAACATCATACCCTCTGTTATCATTTCCTTTGAAATATTAAATGCTAATGATGCTGCTAGGCACAACTCTATTGTTCCAAGTGCCTTTCTATTGAGAATATCCCATTTTGTGTCTGTCATACTCATCGGATTCTTTGTCTTTCCACTCAATGGTAGGTACAGATATCTCTGATACAGATAATATTCCATTTGCATCTTCCATTGCTGGTAGTTTTGGCCATTGAATTTTTTGACCCTAAACCTACCATCTTCTGCCATTTCTCCCACTCAAACCAAGAACCCATATCTCCTGCGATTTTATCAGCCAAATAGATCTTCGGTTCTGATACCAGTTGTTAGTAAATTATATATTATAGAGCAATGGAACACATAAAATATTGAAAAAATATAAACAGAAAAAACACATGAAAAAAGAGAGACACAGATATACGTGGTTCAGCCAGTTTGGGATACATCCATGGAGAAACTGTTGTGTGTGGAGCATGATTGTTTAGATGTCTCTGTTTCAGCAGGATGTATACCCCAGGAAGTTTGTGCACCCCTCCATGCAAGTGGGTGCGGGGGGGACTTGTCCCCCCTGTGGGGGTCTAAAGGGGGGCGATCCCTCCCAGATGGGGGGTCCGGGGCCAGCGGTCCCCCGGCAGGGGCTCGGGGGCAGTGCCCCCGAAGCTAAAAAGTGATGTAAAATTGCTTTGTAAAAGTATAGTAATTTCTAGTCAATCTGGGTTGTTCATTAGGAGGACGATCTGACGGTAGAAATTAAGTTTAGTTTAGGGTTTTTTCTTTAGAAGGCACCCCTTCTCTTTGTATGAGGGCATTGTATTGAGTATGTGTAATGTATGTGTATTCTCCGAGCGAGAAGCAGAGAGGTGAGACTGTGAGAGAAAACATAGGATATTATAGCAGATCTGCTGTAGGTTGTGTCTCTTCATTTTGCTGGATAATAGAAAGGAAGGAATGGTTGTTCAGGGTGGACATAGCCCAAACTGCGTGAATCACATATATCTATGTCTCTCTTGTTTTATTCGTTTTCTGTGTTTATATTTCTGCAATATTTTATGTCTTCCATTGCTTCGTAATATATAATTTTCGAACAACTGGTATTAGAGCCGAAGGTCTATTTGGCTGATAAACTCACAGGAAAGAAGGGTTCCTTGTTTGAGTGGGAGCAATGGTAGACGATGGTAAGTTTAGGGTCGAGATATTTAACGGCAAAAACTTCTCACTGTGGAAGATGCAGATGGAAGATTATCTATATCAGAAAGATCTATACCTACCATTTGGTGGAAAAGCAAAGATGTCGATGGGTATAGCAGATGAAGAATGGAACCTTCTCGATAGAAAGGCACTCGGAACAATATAGTTGTGCCTTGCAACATCAGTCACCTTCAACATTTCGAAGGAAACAATGACAGAGGGTTTGATTAGGGCATTGGAGAAACTATATGAAAAGCCCTCGGCCTCAATCAAGGTATTTCTTATGAAATGGTTATTTAATATGAAGATGTTAGAAAGTCGATTTGTTGTAGACCATTTAAATGATTTTAATACTCTTACAAGTCAGTTATGTTCTGTAGGGGTAAACTTTGATGATGAAGTTAGAGCTCTGTTATTCTTGTGCTCATTACCAAAAAGTTGGAATGGTTTAGTAATGGCCATTAGTAACACTGTTTATGGATATATTACTTTAAAGTTTGATGATGTTGTTGGTGCTATCCTTAGCAAGGAAATATGACAGAAAAGCTCCGGTCAGACATTGGGTAATGATTTGAGTGCAGATTCTAGGGGAAGAAAAATGGAAAGAGGAAAGAGCTCAGGATATCGTAGTAAATCAAGGAAAGGCAGATCCAAGTCGGAAATGCGGAAAAAAAGACACCTAAAGAAAGACTATAGATCTCGGAAGGGAAAAGAAGGAGATGCACAACAAGAAAACAATCATGAAGCAAATGTGACAGGTGAGGTGTTACAAGATGCTTTGATTCTGTCTTTCAAAAATATTACTGATTCCTAGGTGGTAGATTCAAGGGCCTCATTCCATGCGACAGCTGATAAGAAATACTTTCATGAATATGTTCAAGGATATTTTGGACAAGTTCATTTAGGTGATGATAAACCCTATAAAATTGTTGGAATGGGTAAGGTTCTTGTAAAACAGCAAAATGGAAACCAATGGCTACTAAAGGAGGTAAGGCATGTTCCAGATCTAAAGAAAAATCTGATTTCAATAGGACAGTTAGGCGGTGAAGGTTGTGTGACAACTTTCACAGATAAAGCTTGGAAGGTCACCAAAGTAGCCCTAGTAATAGAAAAAGGCAAAAAGGTTGGTACATTGTATTTATGCAATGGTATTTCTAACTCTGTTAATGCTTTAACTTCCAAAGGAGCAGATGCAGTATTATGGCATCATAGGCTCAGACACATGAGTGAAAAGGGGATGAAGGTTCTTCACTCAAGGAATTTGTTGCCAAGTTTGAAGAATGTTGATTTGGATTTCTGTGGGAATTGCATTTATGGAAAACAGAGGAGAGTCAGATTTCTCAGAGTTGGGAAAGAAAAGAAGAGTGAAAAGTTAGAGCTTGTGCATACAAATGTATGAGGACTTGCTTAGGTATCATCTTTCGGTGGCTCTCATTATTATGTTACTTTTATTGATGATGCAACTAGAAAAACTTGGATTTATTGTATTAAGAATAAATTTGATGTATTTGATAATTCAAGAAATGGAAAGATTTGGTTGAGACTGAGACATGAAAGAATTTGAAGTGTCTTAGATCAGACAATGGAGGTGAATATTGCAGCAAAGAGTTTGGTAGGTACTATTCAGAACGTGGAATTCGCAGAGAGAAGATAGTTCCAAGAACACCACAAGGAAATGGTGTATCATAAAGGATGAATAAAATAATCATGGAGTGTGCAAGGTGCATGAGATTGCATGCAGGATTGCCTTTATAGTTTTGGGCAGATGCTATAGATACTTTTGTTTATCTAATAAACAAAGGGCCTTCAAGTTCTTTGGATGGTGGTGTTCTAGAGGAAGCATGGACAGGTGAAAAGATAAATTACTCCTTTTTTAAAGCCTTTGTCCATATTGATAAATAAAATAGAGCAAAGCTTGAGGCAAAGTCAAATAAATGTACCTTTATTGGATATGGTGTTAATGATTTTGATTATCGCTTATATGATTACGAAAATCACAAAATCATTAGGAGTAGAGATGTAATATTCAATGAAAAGGTCTTGTATAAGAATCAGTTGCAAGAAAAGAAACAGGAAAATGAAATCAGGGAATACGCAGTCCTTGATGGAATCACTGAAAAAGTAACGGTGCCTAAAAATAATAATAACCAACAACAGCAACCACCACAACAGCAACAGGAACCCCAAACACCTGAAAGTGGTGTTAGAAGATCTACCAGGATAAGTAGACCCCCTGAACAATACTCTCCTTCATTATATTATTTACTGTTGACTGCTTCTGGTGAACCCAAATTTTATAAAGAAGCAATGCAGGTTGAAAGCAGGAGGAAGTGGGAGGTAGCCTTGGAAGAAGAGATGGACTCCTTAATGCATAACCAGACTTGGAACTTAGTTAGGTTGCCTGCAGGAAAAACTACATTGAAGAATAAATGGGTTTACAGGCTGAAGGAAGAAGATGGAGGAAAATAGAGGTACAAATCTAGACTTGTGGTGAAGGGGTTTGCATAGAAGAAGGGTATTGATTTTGATGAAATATTTTCTCTTGTTGTTAAAATGACTTCAATTAGAACTATTTTAAGTCTAGTAGCAGTTGAAGGTTTGCCTCTTGAGAAGTTAGATGTAAAGACAACCTTTCTCCATGGATATTTGGAGGAAGAGATATATATGCAACAACCACAAGGATATGAGGTGAAAGGGAAGGAGAAGCTATTTTGTAGGTTGAAGAAAAGCTTGTATGGCTTAAAACAGGTTCCAAGGCAATGGTATCTAAAATTTGACAAGTTTATGTCTAAACAAGGTTATACTAGATGTCATTCTTATCATTGTGTTTATCTGAAAAAGAAAAATGATGGTAGCTATATTATATTGCTATTGTATGTAGATGACATGCTTGTTGCAGGGTCTAACATGCAAGAAATAAATGTGCTCAAAAGAAAATTGGCAAATTCATTTGCAATGAAGGATTTGAGAGCTAAAAAACAAATCCTTGGTATGATAATCACTAGAGACAGGAAAAATCGCAAATTAACATTGTCTCAAAATGAGTACATACAAAAGGTGTTGAAAATATTTAATATGCACAATGCAAAACCAATTAGTACACCTTTTTCTAGCCATTTCAAACTTAGTATGTAAATGTGCCCAAAGACCCTAGAAGACATGGATTATATGTCTAAAGTTCCATATGCATCAGCAATTGGAAGCTTAATGTATGCAATGGTCTACACAAGGCCTAATATTGCACATGCAGTGGGAGTTGTATGTAGGTACATGAACAATCTAGGAAAGGAAGATTAGATGGCAGTAAAATGGATTCTCAGATATTTGAAAGGTACCACAAATCAAGCATTATGCTTTGGTGGTTCAAACATTTCTCTATAGGGATATGTTGATGAAAATATGGTGGGTAATAGAGGTAACAGGAGGAGCACTACAGGATATGTATTTACTGTTGGTGGGAGCTGTTAGTTGGGTTTCAAAAATCTAAAATGTTGTTTCACTTTCAACAACAGAAGCAGAGTATGTTGCTGCTAAAGAGGCTAGTAAAGAAATTATTTGGTTACAAAGGTTTATGGGTGAATTGGGTAAGGAGCATGATATGAGCACGTTATACAGTGATAGCCAAAGTGCTATTCATCTTGCAAAGAACTCAACATTTCATTCCAGGACTAAACACATATAGTTCAAGTACCATTTCATACGATCAGTGTTGGAAGATGGAGAGTTGAAATTGGAAAAGATACACACTAGCCAGAATCCTACAGATATGCTAACAAAAGTTGTAACCATGTAGAAACTAAGAATATGTTTAGTTTCAAATGGTCTTCAAGGATGATGACGAAGACAAGAAACAACTAGGTCCAAAGAGGAGTCATTCTCTGGCAAATGAAGCAGCAGTGGAGTTGCTACAATCATTCTCCAAGTGGGAGATTGTTGTGTGTGGAGCATGATTGTTCAGAGGTCTTTGCTTCAGTTGGATGTATATCCCAGGAAGTTTGTACACCCCTCCACGCGGGGGGGTGCGGCGGGGACTTGTCTCCCCCAAGGGGCTCCGGGGAGGCCAATCCCCCCTAGCTGGGGGGTCCGAGGGCCATCAGTTCCTTGGTAGGGGCTCGGGGGCAGCGCCCTCGATGCTAAACACTGATGTAAAATTGCCTTGTAAAAGTATAGTAATTTCTAATCAATTTGGGTTGTTCATTAGGCGAATGATCTAATGGTAGAACTTATGTTTAGTTTAGCGTTTTTTGCCCTAGAAGGCACCCCCTTTCTTTGTATGAATTCATTCTATTGAGTCTGTGTAATATATGTGTATTCTCCAAGCGAGAAGCAAAGAAGTGAGACTGTGAGAGAAAACAGAGGATATTACAGTGGATCTGTTGTAGGTTGTGTCTCTTCATTTTGCTGGATAATAGAAAGGAAGGACCAGCCGTTCGGGGTGGATGTAGCCCAAACTAGGTGAACCACGTACATCTATGTCTGTTGTTTTATACATTTTCTGTATTTATATTTCTACAATATTTTATGTGTTCGATTGCTCCATAATATATATTTTTCTAACAAAAACAAACAATACTTCTTTTATTATATTATCCAGCAAAATAAAGAGATACACCCTACAACAGATCTGATGTAACAACCTCTTCACTCTCAATCTCCTCTCTCTTCTTCACTCAGAATACAGATATCCATAGATGTAATACAATTCCCTCATATATCGCGAGGGGTTGCCTTCTAGGGCAAAAAACCCTAAACTAAGCATAACTTCTACCATTAGATCATTTGCCTAATGAATGGCCTAGAATGACTAGAAATTACTATACTTTTACAAGGAAATTTTACATCTATTTTTAGTTTCGGGGGCATTTCTCCCAATCCCCTGCTGAGGGACCGCTGGCACCCAGACCCCCAACTGGGGAGGATCGGCCCCCCTGAACCCCTGTGGGGGGGACAAGTCCCCCCCACATGGAGGGGTGTATAATGTTCCTGCGGTATACATCCAGTTGAAACGTTTGAATACAAAAGATAATCAAGCTCTACACCCAACACATAGGATGGTAGGATTCATATTGAGAGGTCTTCACAAGGAAGGTTTATCTGAGGAAGTGTGATGTTCAAGGGAATGACTATTGCCAAACCATGCTTTCTAATAGTAAATGTAGTTGTATTGTTTACTTTCCTCATCTGATTAGTTGAGTGTGTCCAAATGGGTAAACTTGTCAATATTTTAATTTTTTTAAGAGTCTAAAAAGGACCGCAAAAAGAGCGACTCTATCCCCTATCTAATTAACGAGAAAAAAAAATGCCATAAAAAAATGCTCGATCTTCTTCATGGTAATTTAACGAGCTTGAAGAAGGATACTCAAGGATCTTTTGGATTAACAAGCAATAAAAATACCATAAAAAGAATGCACGATCTTCTTCATGATAGTTCAACAAGACCAAAGATGGAGACTTGAGGTTTTTTCAGATTAATGAGCAAGAAAAATACCATAAAAAGAATGATCGATACTCCTTGATCTCATGCTTGACAATAGAAGTTTCTATGCCATATATTTCCTCATAAGAGGAATGGAAAACATTGCGGAAATCCTTAAAAGGGCAGGTGAAGCTCACAATTTCCACAGGATTGAGATTGGCTCCAATCTGTATGTTTTCCACGATGCCTATTTGGGATGGGAGCTCTGACTAACCTCTACCTACATCTCCATTCATGTATATAATTAGAGATGTGGGTGGTGGTATCCTAACGTAATGAAGTGAGGAGCTTTGTCCTAGTCTCATAGCAAATGGGTAGCTAGAAGTGCTTTAAGAATTCCATCGTAGAGCATCGAAGGTAGTTACTAATGCACATGGTATCTCAATGTATCACTTAGCTACGTTGCCAGTGAGGGTGCAATGTAAAAGATGTAACTAGACACTATCATCCAACATGGATTTGGAAACACACCAAAGATGATAGGTGGTGATATGGGTGCCCAGATCCTCCCATTGTTTCCCTTCAAACTTGGGGATGTTTGTTGGTATTTTATGCAGGATTGGCAGCCAAAGTAAGCTATGATAGATGGGGAAATTTGTAAGTTTGCACAAGTCAGGGATATCCAATGTTGCTAAGAAAGGTAGAGTGTGTGGTGCCCCCGACTCGGACCAAGGTGATGACATATGACTTTAGGATCCTTGCAGTCCTCCCATTATTTGAGTCACAATATTATACATAGGCTACATAGTATAGTAGTTTCCTTGGGGTATGGCACTGTAGTGTGGATTTCCATGGAGAACGTGATGTTGGGGTATAGAATTGCCCCCGAAGAAAGTAGTGCCCCCTTGACTCATTTGAATATGTGTGTGGGGTGCCCCCATGGATTGGTTGGGACCTCCTTGAGGATTACCACTTGCCATAGAACTAGCCGTATGTCCTTGATTAACATAAGTAATGCTCATTTCAATCAATGACTGACCATGCATGCCTAAAAATAGAGGGGGAACTGTTAAGTTCCTGACCATTATATGCATATTGGGAGTTCGCCCAGATACTTGAGTCTGGGGGGTTGAATTGTATAATGGATTCCAACCATATTGTTGACTGAGGGGACCCGTGCTAATCATGCCATATTGAGCGTTATAAGGGCTCTTGTATGTAGCACTTGTTGAAGGCATAGAGTTTGACACTAAAGGGGTGGAACCTAGCATAGGCTGGGGGCCACTCGTGGAGGGTGTCATGTGAGGGTTTGTACCTGGGACAAACAGGATAGCAGGGTTCGCCATCAACAGTGTGGTGGTGAATTTCAACTAGGGAAGTGGTGGGGGACCAAAAGTGTCCACAAAGTTCCACGACCTCTTAGTCATTGATGGGATGGATGTAAATGTTCCAACTAAAGAAAAAGGGAATACTAGTTCCATGGGAACCAAGAGTGGGTCAAACGAATTCATGAGCAGAGGGTTAAAGGGAGGAAGAAATCCTTTGGTAAAGAAATCCTCTGACAAAGGTGAATCGTCGGTTGTCCAAACAGATTCTGTGTGAGATCTAGGAGACTGATTCCTTGAAGATGTGGAATCCGGTTCACTGGAGCTTGGCGGATCTTCCAAAATGAGTGGAGGAAGTCCTAACAATCGTCTAGATTGACGACAAGGGTTGGATGTAGCCATGGTGACCATTAATTTTTATCAATAAATTTTATTGTGATATTTGTTAAAGTCTCAATGATAGCATATGGGTACATAAAAAATATAAATAATACACTAAGCTGATCAATCAACAAACAGATGGAAATGACCCTATCTGATAAGCACTAATCACTGGAGATAAAATGTAGTATCACAATGAATAATAGAGAGGGATGGAAAAATGTACAGTTATAGTTACTTTAGAGCTTTTCCCGAGCCTCAGATTGAGGGGCCAAGTACTCTCATGAAGACAAGCACCCTCCCAAAAACTGAAGACAAAGTAGGTCTGTCTGTGTTAGGTACCAGGGTAGCCCACCCCAATCACCTTATGTAAGTCCCTAAAAGCTTGGCCACTAAGGATACCTTAAATCATAGACACTACCAGGGGGGAAATAGTCATAGACAATACGCTATGTGGTAGGATACCTAAGTCCCCGACTCAGCTCCGAAATCCCTGAAGGGATCCCCAATACACAGAATACCTAAAGGAGTTGCAAGCAAAGGCAGGCTACCTTCACTTACATTCCGATGTTGTCTCTTATTTAGCTCTGCTTTGACTGGATTGGTCCCAGTAATATGAGCGTAGAAGGAATTGTCTCTTTTTTAATGACACTAGTTTTGGTTTCTAATCTTGGGTAGTTTACTCACACAGAATATCCCAAGGTCCTAGCCTGAACTAATGTTTATTTGCTCAATAAAGCGTTATTGATTGATTTTAGGTAAATTTTATGTGTATTGTTTTAGTGTCTTCAGTAGGGGAGTTGATGTATGAAATGTGATGGGACTCTGACTCAAAAATCATGCAGAAGACAATGCTTAAAAAATATTCAATTCGATGAAAACAAGTTGTATTCTACAGGGGAGAGTCTTTTACATATTCATATTTGTTCCATGCATCCTAGTCATTATAACACATGCATAACCAACATAAATCTTTCCAATTCTTTCCTAACAACTATTTAAAACCAAAATAAAGTAGATTTTAACCAGCTAAGCAGAAGAATGACTAAAAAATGTGGATCTTTCTTTCATAAAAAATGTTTCAAGAAAGAAAAAAAACTTATTTCCTAAAAAAAAAAATTTCTTTCAGGACACCGATCTTGCTAACAAAATAAAGCTGCAGATCCCTCTTAGTCCATGAGTAGGCTTCCTATCCCTTTGAGTTTACAGACACATTTGTATGTCAAGGTTTGTGGGACTAAAACTCTATAGTAGTGGCCAGAGAGAGTTACTGGCTCCACTAATGCTCTGTGTGTAGACATAGATCTTTATAAAGCACTGTGTAGTCTACTAACCTATGTTAGAGTGGGAAAACAATTCAAAACAGGGCTTTTAGGATTAGATACAAGGATGAATATATGAAGGCAGAATGCAACAAGGTTTTGGTGGGTTAGAAAGGTAATGCAGAAGTATAGGGAGATCTTAGAAGGAGGAGGAAACTGAGAACTATCCAGGTAGACCAGGAACTAGATGTATAATCCCCAGTGGAGTTGCCAATTCTGCTATAGGATAAAATTAATAGTGTATGGAGAATGGAGATAGCTTCAAGGGTCTTCCTGAGACCCTTGGCAGACTGTAAGATTATCTACAACTGTCACAAAAATTGCATGTATGTCCATAGACATTAACTAACGATCAAAGAAAAACAGATGTATTACCTCAAGTCTCCATGTAGATTTCCTAGAGAGCACAATGCAGCTAGGTGGAAGTCCCCTGAGCCAACTCCTGATCAAGTCTTGCACATAGAAGAGATAAGTATAATCACAACATGAAACCTTGATAACTAATACATGAATACATAAAAGGAATCTAGTTACACATAACTAAGCTAATCATGCTAAAAGGTATTGGACAAACAAATAAATAAATGATACTACTAACACGCGGAGTAGATAGTACAACTATAGTTCTATATTAATGTTAGAAGAACTATGATTACAACCATCTGTTGCATCAACCTTCCCTTACCCCTCCAGCTTGTCTCTCTCTCTCCCTTCTTACAAACTTCTTATTCTTAGATTTGAGACTATGCTCAACAATCAAGTAAGTTATCCTTTCAAATGATCTAATCTCTATCACCATAGCCCTAGCTTTTCTTATGTAACAATTGAGTTATGGTTGCCAAGTTCCTCCATGAGTTGCTTAAGGTAAAAGCAATGAAGTTGCCATGCTTTTTAGATCTTTCCCATTTGTCTCCTTCATTAGGATTAGAAATCCCCCAAAAAGGTCGAACTAGAGATGTTTCCTTACTTTTCTTGAGTAGATTTAGGAGCAAATCTCTAGATATTTATGAGTCAATTCGCTCCTTTTATCTTTAGAACTTCATTAGGATACATTAACGTTATTCTTGAACTAACAAAGAGAGTTAGTAGGGTCACTAATGCACCCTTAGGCTTATAGAGAAGGTTTGAAAAGCAAGTTGTCAGTGTGTAGCCAGCGTTAGTGTGGAAACAAGGCATGTAATCTTGGTCTTTGCTTTAGCTATCATGTCTTTCCCCTCTGAGTTGATGAGGGGGTAATTTTGTTATATAACACATAGTCAGATGGCCCTCCTTCTAGCACCAAAAATGTTGATGGTCTAAGATGTCAGCATCAACATTGGGGGAAACCACCCGATCGAGACCTTAGAGCAAATTGTTTTCTGTTGGGGATGATGGCTCTGACTAGAATTATGGGACTGGATTCCCTTTATATGAAATTATAGGAAATAGATTGAATAAGAGTATAAAGCTTTGAGATAACTAAAACTGAAAATAAATATTAATAAACTTAGTATCTATCTCAGGAATGTTGTTTGTATATGTGATTATGGATATTTCATAGTTAACATGGAAATGTATATTATCATGTAACTATGAAGTTAAAGTAGAGAAAGACAACTAATTTAATTAAATAGTTAATTAAATTAGCTTGAAAATCTGTCACATATATGAGATCTTGTTGTTCATACATATAATTTATGATTCGAATCCAACATTAGTGATAATGAATGATTTTTGCAACAAATATATAACAGACAAAATCAAACCTCCATTCAAATCTAAAAAAATAATAACAAAAGGATAATAGTACTCGATATATCATTTCTCTACTCATAATAAAAATGACGATGGTTCAGCTATATATTAAGAAAAGCTTGAGTTATAGTAGTGCAAGCTTAAGCCTACTTTGAAAAATTTAAAGCCCCTTATCATGAAAAATGGAGGGGATTTATAGCTTCATGATAAAATACAAATATAGAAAATACAATAACAACTTTAGGGGGTTTCAACGAACGTAGCTAAAATAAACAAGAAGTTAAAAATTTAGAATTTGTTGCAACAAATTATCTAAGCTTGGGAGGAAGACTGTACTCTAATTCATTTTTGAGCTCATAGATATCTACCATGTTCTTTAACTTTGGTGGAGAACTTGGTTTTATCCACATTTGGTTGATGAATATTGAAAATACAATAACAACTTTAGGGAGTTTCAACAAACGTAGCTAAAATAAACAAGAAGTTAAAAATTTAGAATTTGTTGCAACAAATTATCTAAGCTTGGGAGGAAGACTGTACTCTAATTCATTGTTGAGCCCGTAGATATCTACCATGTTCTTTAAATTTGGTGGAGAACTTGGTTGTATCCACATTTGGTTGATGAATATTACATCCCTTAATGCTGGTAGCATTTTTGTGGTGGTATTGGATAAACATTGGATAATCAACCACTGACTGTGTGGTTTGACCAAAATTTTCCAATGACTCTCCAAGTTGATCTTGGTTAGCTAATCAATAACTTCGGCTCACTTCGTGGAGGATTCTTGCCATATTTTATTAAGTGGTTTGATATTAGGCAATGATCCTTTGGGGAAACTTGAAATGAGATTGGATTGAAACACGTTATCACTAACTGTTTCAATGAGATTATTTGAAATATCACTTGCATGAAATACTATTGCTTTCGTTTGCTTGAGGAAAAATTCCCATTCTCTAAAAACAATTTCTTTGTATGATTATTTAATTCTAGGAATATTGGCCAATATTCCATCACACTGTCTTTCCATGTCTAGGAAATCAACAATTTTCTCCTCTAAGTCCTCAAAGTATGTCTTGACATATGATAACTGGTCTACTAGGGAACTATTTTGTTGCATGGATCATGAATAGTTTCTAGTTTATGGAAAAAGACAATTTGTTGTTGAGAAAGAAGAGAGTTTAACTCTTTTGACTCCTTCTCAAACTCAGTTAATTCAAGATTAACACTCAACTATTCAATCATGTTCTATAGCTCCTAGATTTGAGAGTCTCGATCTTATAAATCAATGCCATATTGAACTTCAAGGGTTTTAAAACTGTTCTGGAGCTTTGTGACCTATCCTTTCCAATGTTCAACAATCTTTTATTTCTAAATTTCAATACTTTGTTTCAAAAAAACAATCCGTTCTTCTTTCTCATTTAATAAATGTTGCACTTCTGTAGCTTTGTCCATTGTAGTTGAAGAATAGGACCCTATGAATTGGGTAAGCCTACCCAACTCTTCTATAGGAGTTTCCAAAGATCCTTTCCACAGCACCTCAAAAGATGCATTTCTAGGAACCAAAGCCTATGACTAATCAATTTTCCTTTTATTCCTCTCCCTTTTAACCAAAACCTTAGGCTGAGGGTTGTAAAAGATGTCAAACAAAGGAATTTATTCAACTCTTTACACAAACTCAGATGAAGGGAAAGGTTGTATAATTTCGACACCTTTGTCCTCCAAAGGCTTCTCAAGGGTTGTTTTTGTTGTCAGAGTCTGCTTGAGGCTTTTAGAAGTGTCTATGACATTATCTTGTAAAGGATTTTTAACTACTTGAGGTTCATCAAACTTAAAATTTAGAGCCTAATTATATTGTTCCCATATTTATTCTAGCCTAGAATTAGGCATAAAACCTTCTACTTGGGAAGAAGAGGAGGTGACTATTCATCTTGACTGAGAAAAATCAGTAGATTGTGTAGAACCAACAACTACAACATCATCGGGAATTTTCTTCTCCTGAGGAGGCCATAACGAATCCATAAGCATATTTACTAGCCTTGAGGCCATGTATTGAGTGAATTGAAACATTTCTTATTGTGTTTGATGTTACTCTACTTGTTTCACAACCATTGAATAAGTAAAATCCCTCTCAAGCAAATCATCAAACTTATCTAGCTCATGGGAAAATTACCTAATGCTCGATGCAGATGTAATATTTTTGATAGTTTGATGAGGGTCATACTCTCTATTAAGAATACTAGGGAAACTAATCTATTGATTAGAATTAATTTCAATTACTGCATGCATAAACTTATCCAAGGTATATATACCACCATAGATAGGGAAAGCTGGCCACACCTTTTTATTTGGTTCCTTCAAAACCTTTGAAGTATTGTTTCCGATGATCTGATAGGTTATCTCTCTAGCAAGAAGTTTGTCAAGAACGAATAGAGGTAACAATTGAGGGAAAAATAGACTCCCATAGACTTTAACATAGGTGAAAAATGATTCACTGAATGAATTTCCTACCTAGAGCAAGTCAGTTTTGGCTTCTGGAGATACCCGTGGGGTCCTTTTATAAAAAATAATCTCGTAGATGCGTAGCATGACTCCATGAAAAATTTTGTAGAAATGTGGCAGATATTTGGAATCCCAAATAATTTCATTGAAGATATGAATAGGGTTTCGGTCTTCCAAAGTCCACTTCCAACCCATAGAGGAAAATTCCATGGTGAGACATAGGGTATCCACTATATAATTGCTCATGTCAAAGGGGGGTATTATGTTCTCAAATACTTTGTGCTTGCTTCTAAATGACAAAATGTGGGTTTCTAGGTTATCTGAGAGTATATTACCCCAATCAAAGATAGAACCCTCTGAATCTCCATTAATAAGTGGTACCCATTAATCAATAAGCTTATGTGTATTAGGTTGAGCAAAAATTCTACACATCATAAAAACTACCTGGAAATAGGAACGAGCAAGGGATTCTACAATGTACTTACCCAACTTGTACTTGTTTGGTTCTGTCCTCCATTCTCTGATTAAATCTGATGCATGTTCATGTTCTTTCATGAATTCTTCAACAAATTTCTTGTCATATTTACACTATAGCTCAGAAAGATGGTACATCCTCCTCAAATCTTAGTCGGTAAAATATCTAATGACCCTTTGCTTCGTTGTAGCTATATTCCTATTGGAAATGATCAAATTGTATAAAAACAACTGAACCATGTTTGTATAAGGAAGAATTTTAGGTCGGGTTGAAATCCTGTACAAGAAGGAATTAGCCACATCACTTTAGATAGTGCTTGAGATCAAGGTAGAATCATTGACACTCATTGTCCTTTGTGTAACCCTGGGTCCTTCATCTTCAAAGAATTTACTCATTGATTCCTATAAGGATTGTCTAGATTCTTTACTACAGACTTGTTGGGATGGGGTCCCTTGGGTCAGTTTTCTGGTTTAAAATCCAAGTTTTGGTAAAAATATGTAAACTCTCCTCAAATTGTGGATGCAGAGTGCGTAGATAGTTAGAAGTCAAAAAGGGTTGTAGCCCCTAGGTTATGTAAAGTCGAGTCAGTTTTGAGATCCACCCATGGTCTGTGGACGATGGGACTCTATGTAAAGAGCTATATATAGGTGTGTCTTAGAGAGTCTAAGGCATAGATAGAGATGGATGCCTATGTCTATGTCTAAGAAAAGAAGGGAAAGTAAGTAGCAGGTATAGATAGAAGGAAAATTCTCCGCATCAGAGTCCACGGAGGCCTAGAGTAGAGGCCACAACTGAGTGCACAGAGGCCTAGAGTAGAGTCAGCAACTAAGTCTATGGACCCCTGCGGCTAAGTGCACAGGGTAGTTTTGAGTATGTAACATCATATTGAAGATCAATAAAGAAGACTATTGGGAAAATTCATGTGTTTACCTGTTTTCTTCTATTATCTATGTTTGTGATATATGTTGTGATGGAATATTGTATTTATGAAATAATGATGTATTGATGTGCGACCCTATTGGATAAGTCTTGTTAACTATATGCAATGCATGTTAAGTATTTACATGAATATTATAATACATTCTATTATGTTTATTTAATACTTAAGTAGATATGTGCGATCTCAGATCTAAGGTTGATTTAGGGTGTGCGTTAGTGGATGATTCATCTGTTAAGGGTCTGTAAAACCTATCATAAACCTTCATGAAGGACTAAAGGCTGTGAAGTGAAGTTGTAGTACGAGCCTTAGGGGGTTATAGATCTGAGCAAAGGTAGACCTAGGGCAATAAAAGACATCACACTAATATCTGTATGTGGAAAATTTGTTCTAGTATCCCCCCATACTAGTTTGGGTGAGATTTCAGCATGTGCTATGCAAGTTGATGCTGAAATGGCTAGTAGTATAGCATTTTGTTTAGCAAAATTAACTGGAAACCTGGGTCAGGACCCACAAAGCCAACAAATGGTTTTTTTGTCAGGATTAGGATCTGCATAAGGAGATGTGTGATGTCGCATCACTAGAATCTGACCAAGAAGGAAATTGAGAAGTGGTTGGATAGGAATATTCATGAATTCATGGTGCAAGAGAACAAGAATCCATGCCTATCAAGGGAGCAGTGGTTGGATAAATATTTGTACGTAGAAATACATGAATTTTCCTTCTACACCTTTTCGATCGAATTATATGAGTGGATAGATAAGTTGGCGGATGGCCAAGGAAGGTGGAGGCTTGATGGTCCAACAATGTGGAATTTGGAGATATTTTGAAGGTTGGAAGCTTCTAAAGACAAGATCGAGTGCATTTTTGACCACTAACTCAGTTGAATTATAGGAGGATTTGTTACAGAGTTCACGGTTGATACCTCAGTAAGTTATAAAGAAGTAGAGAAATGATTCTTCAAGGGACCGTGAGGTAAGTATCTGATATCTTTGAATACCTGGATTAAGATTCTCTTGTGTGAGAAACATGTTATGTCATTTCCCTTTTGTTTAGATCTACTCGAAGTGGATGGATTTTCAAGAATCAAGAGAAAGCAAACCCTGAATATAGCCCATTGATTGGACCTCCTTTGAGTGACGATGAGGGCACGACACAAGAAAAACCGCAGAGTGTGCTCCAGCTACTAAGACAAGTTTTTCTGTGGGTACATCATCTGTCCACTCCACCTCCACCTCCACCTCCATAGCATACACCTTCACCCACACCACCACCATCGTCACCGCTGTTCAACATGTCGAACTCAATAAAGCTGTCGATTTTCAAGGGTATAAGGAGCAAAGATATAGACCAGGTCTTGTTTGTTGCAAATGATGTATGGATCACGAAGTAGATCACTGATGACATTACAAATAAGGTGCAATTAGTTACTACTATGTAGAATCATGTGCTGACATGGTATATTAAGTATTGTGTTGATCATCCTTTAGGAATGTTAGCAGATACTAAGGATGATTTAAACAAGGAGTTTAGTAAGCCTGATTCTGACTTGGATTCAGTCATTGGATTTAAGGAAATTACGATGAGAACTAATGATATGCCTTGGGAGTTAAATCAAAGGTTGAAATGTGTGAACTGCAAAGCTAATATGAAGCTCACAGATGGTAAGCACCATGAATGGTTTATAGCCTCGCTTCTGTCCCACCTGAGGATTGCTCTGTCATAGTAGAAAATAGAAATGCATTCAGAAGCCTTGGAAATCATGATGAGATTACATGAGACACCTACATGACTTTGGGAGTCTAGCAGATTCACTTGCAGTTGTAGAACCTCTGCTTGAAATTATAGAGCTTGAAAAAAGAGAAGGAGGCTAGTCTAGAGGTGCACGAGGAAACTTGCACCTCAAGTGTAAGAGTTAGGTGCATGATAAAGATCATTTCCCTGTCTTCTCAAATTATATTATAGGAGAATGACTGATTCCTCTAAAGCAGGAAGCTCTAGTCAGACTGAGTGCGGGGCTCGTGCTATGGTGTGCTATTTCTCAGGTGGCTAGAAAACACGTAATGGATAATTGTCATTTGCTACAAAAGTTTGTTCAAACACCACAAAAATTGTTGGCATTATGTTTCTGGTATGGTTATATGTTACAGATGTTGTACTTGATGGCAACACCCATGGCATGGCTCTCAATATGATGAGAATTAAGAAGTACGCAGGAGAAAAGTTCACGGAATTTTATGCAGAGAAAAGTTTATAAAAGTTTATTTCATGTGGAGAAAAGTTCACGGAATTTTATGCAGAGAAAAGTTTATTTCATGTGGGAAAACTTACCTTTGGTCCATGGTAGTTAGTCCTTGGAATTTGAACCTATGGTTTTTGGACCATGGCATCTCGACAGACGTGTTGATCCCTAGTATTGAGTTGATGGTATTGGTTTGTTATGGTTTTGGCCCGTGGTATTGGTCCATGATTTGAGGAAGAGCTTGCCTATATAAAGCAAAGGAGATCATTGGCTTGTGTATGCTTTTGGGTTGAATATCTTAAGATCTGAAATATTGGGATATTGTTTCAAAATCTCGATCTATATGAAAGTGAAGTGGAAAGTGAATCTGCGAAGGGTGATCTCTCGAGCGCTGCAGCTGCGGAAGTGTGGAGGCGCCGCAGGAGACGCCACAGGAGGCGCTGCAGGAGACGCCATAGGAGGCACCGCAGGAGACGACACAGGAGGCGCCGCAAGAGATGCCGTAGAAGACGCCGCAGGAGATGCCACAAAAGGCACCACAGGAGATGTCACAGAAGGCGCCGCAGGAGACGCCACAGGAGGCACCATAGGAGATGCCACAGGAGGCGCTGCAGGAGATGCCACAGGAGGCGCCATAGGAGACGCCACAGAAGGCGCCACAGGAGACGCCGCAGAAGGCGCCACAGGAGATGCCACAGGAGACGCCGCAGGAGACGCCACAGGAGGCACCGCAGGAGACGCCACAGGAGGCGCCGCAGGAGACGCCACAGAAGGCGCCATAGAAGGCACCACAGGAGATGCTGCAGAAGGTGCCACAGGAGATGCCACAGAAGGTGCCGCAGGAGACGCCGCAAGAGACACTGCAGGAGACGCCACAGGAGGTGCCGCAGGAGACACCACAAGAGGCGCCGCAGGAGACGCTGCCAGAGGCGCCGCAGGAGATGCCGCAGGAGGCGCCACAGGAGATGCCACAGAAGGTGTTCTGGGTTTAGTTTTCTGTTATTGTGGATCTGGTTATTCGGGTGACTTACTGGTACTTGATGATCATTTGATATTTATGGATCCAGTTTGAAAATTTATGAAAAGTGGTCCTTGAAAGAAAAGAAGTAGGGGGTTGTAGCTCCCTTCCAGGATAGACTAGAAAACGAGAGAGAGTTGTAGCTCTCTGCAGGTTGCAGCCTGCGTACTGGTAAAGCACTGCACCAGTACAAGACCATTGTAAAAGCAGTTTCTAATTTGAAAGAAGATAGAGACATATTGCAGCAGGTGGTTTTCACCCACATTGGGTTTCCACCTTATATCTGGTGTTCTTTGATGTGACTGTCTGTTTTTCTTGTTCATGGTCATTGTTTTATGGTACTGATATGCAAAAATAATTCAAAGTATAAATAAGGAAGAATTGTTAAAAGGACTAGATAATACTGATTCACCCCCCCTCTCAGTATTATTTTCAACAATTGGTATCAGAGCAGGTCCTTCTAAGAAGCTTGATCGCTTGAAGGAAGATCTTTCATCATGAGCAACTACGAGAGGGAAGCATATATCAGGCCACCGGTTTTTGATGAGACAAACTTCAATTATTGGAAGGTAAGAGTTACTGCCTATCTTCAATCTCT
>APFE031173076.1:0-66974 GCA_000404065.3 Pinus taeda
CATAATTACAAGATTCCTCTTTTTGGCCTAATGATGCACCCACTCCAGTGTCAGATGCATCTGTAAAGATATGAAATGGTAGGCTCCAATTAGGCCCTCTCAAGACTGGTGCGGTTGATAACTTCTTTTTGAGTAGTTCGAATGCTTGTTGGCAGTTCTCATTCCAGTTGAAAAGCACATATTTTGTTAGAAGTTTAAACAAAGGTAAATCTATTTTACTAAAATGTTCAATAAACCTTCTGTAAGAGCTTGCATACCCAAGGAAACTTCTTACCTATCTTTGATTCTGTGGAATTGGCAAATCAACAGTGATCTGGATTTTTGCTGGGTCAACTTTGATGCCTTGAGAAGAAATATAGTGTCCTAACACTATCCCTTCGTTTAACATCATAAAGCACTTTTCATTGCTGAGGGACATATTAGCTTCAATACATCTTTTCAAAACTCTCTCAAGGTTCTCTAATGCATGTTCAAATGAATTGCCGTATACTGAAAAATCATCCATGTAAACTTCAACACAATCATGAACTAAATTAGTGAAAATAGCTAATACAGCTCTCTGAAATGTAGCTGGAGCATTGAAAAGTCCAAACGGCAAAACATTGTAAGCATAAGTGCCCCAAGGACAGGTAAATGTGGTTTTGTCCTGGTCTTCTGAGGCTATCCTGATCTGGTTGTAGCCACTGAAACCATCAAGAAAAGAAAATGATGATTTCCCAGCTAGGGTGTCTAACACTTGGTCAATAAATGGTAGTGGGAAATAATCTTTAAGCGTTGCTTTGTTCAGTTGTCTGTAATCAACACAAATGCGCCACTTACCATTTTTCTTGGGCACTATAACCAATGGGGATACCCATTGACCATCAGAAATAGGATATATAAAATTAACTCTCAGTAGTTTTTGCAATTCTTCTCTGACAATATCTTGGAGCATGGGGTTCATCCTTCTCTGTGGTTGCCTCACTGGTTTGATAGTACTATCCATGTAAATATGGTGAGTGCATGTGTCAGGGTGAATCCCATGCATATCGGTGTAGTCCCAAGCAAAGGCTTTCTGGTATTTTCTCAATAGTCGAATCAATTTCTCTTGCTGAGATGAGTCTAGATGATTGCCTATGTTTAGAGTTTTCCCTGGACTAATCTCTATGATCTGACTCTGTGTGTTGGTGATGGATTGAACTGGAAAAATTTCATGAAATGTGGTTTGCAAAGATTGAATGGTGCATGTTTCTTGAAAATTTTGGGCTAAAAGTACATCTGCAGCATGATATTGGTCGTGTCTCAAATTTTCGGAAATATCAGGTTGAGAAAGGAATAATTCTAACAAATCATTATTGTTTTGTTCTTGGAAATCATAGATTTGGTAAATGCTAAAAACATATTGTACTTTTTCTTTATCATTGAATTTATCATCAAGCCACAAATTGTGTGTTACTACTGGTGATTGTGCCGATGGATAAAGGGTGAGTTGTTTTCTTTCGGTCCCTCTTGAAATGATCATGTTGCCTGATCGACATCCTATGAATGCATCAACAGTCGCTAACCATGGTCTACCAAGGATGATAGGGTTCCCTCCTAAATTGGATTTGGGTTGAAGAACTAAGAAATCCACTAGATACTCCCAAGAGTCCAGTGAGACAATTATGTCTTCCAAAATCCCTTCAGGAATCACTTTAGACCTATCAGCTAGTTCTAGAACAAGTGTTGTATGTTGCAAATTTATAAGCTGGAGTGTTCTCATGGTTTCCAGAGTCATGACATTGATTGCAGCCCCAAGATCTATCAAAGTGTTTGGAATTTGTATGTTGTTAATGATGGTGGTCACTTTGGGAATGCCAGGATCAACATACTTTTCCATGGAGATGCTATTGGTCATAAGGCC
The DNA here is from genome assembly GCA_000404065.3 of Pinus taeda. NCBI lineage: Eukaryota > Viridiplantae > Streptophyta > Pinopsida > Pinales > Pinaceae > Pinus > Pinus taeda. The sequence goes on from APFE031173076.1 coordinate 1,883, forward strand.
TGCTAAATGTCCTATAACATGAATGGTTTGAGGATCAATCCTTTTTCTAGCAGGCTTCTTGAGGCACATGTCTTTGATGGCTTTAGTATATATGGGAATGTCTTTTATAGCTTGAAGCAGCAGAATTTTTATGTAGACATTCTTGAGTTCATCTAAGACATCAAACTGTGGTACAGACAATGGAGGTTTCATTTGGACCAATCGGTCTGGAAAAGGTGGATGCAATGGTTGCATCTGCTTATCTTTGGTATCATCATTTGGTTTTCTTTGATTTGTCATTTCATTTTCATTTTCTGTGTTTTCTTCTTGCTTATCTGTTATTGGAGAATCTTTGTGGAGTACCCTACCAGACCTCAAGTTGATATTTTACAAGGGTAGTGTGGGATATGAGGTTCCCTCTTCTACATTGTAGGCTGGCCTCTCTGCTCTATTATTTGGATTTGGGACAGTTTGAGAAGGAATTTGATTGGGTCTGGAAGGTTGTGAGTTAGCTGGAAATTGTAGTTGTGGTGGATTTATTGGTGGAGGAGCAGGCAATGCTTGTTGAGTAGGTTGAGGCGGATAAAACAACTTGCTGAGGATACTGCTGATATGGTTGAGAATGTGATGAATACAGGTGATGGTATTGTTGATATGGTTGTGAATATGGGGGGTATGATTTAGGATATGTATGATCAGATTGAGAGTACTGTTGAGGTGGTCTCCATTGTTGTTGTGGGTGGTTTTGGTGATGCCATGGCATGGGTACATTCCATGAATTTTGTGCATACATTTGATCATTTACAGGAAATTGCAAATTTTGATTTGGAAACATACCTTGAGGTGCTGGCCTTGGCTGCCATGGTCTCTTTGTGCCCATGTAATACACATTTTCCATCTCTGCATGGGCTACCATATTACAGTTCTGCAAAACCTTAACTTTAGGACAGTTAAACATATCATGATGTTCAGTACAGAAAGCACAAACTTGGATGTTTTCTAGTGGGCAGTCTTTTAATGCATGTTTATTCCGGCATTTTGGGCAAAAAATAGCCATTATCTGATCTTCAGCTTCTTGTTTCTTTTGAGCTTTTAGAGTGTCAATTTGGTTCCCTAGGGTGCTTAACAGATCTGTTTTAAACTCTTCTAACAGATTCCCTATTTCAGCCCTTGTGACACTTGCTGAGGCAGATTTTGTGACTTTGGATGACAGGGTTCTTTTTCCCATTTTAGCTTTGCTCCTTGAATACTTTTCGCATAACTCAGTGATTTCTTCAAAGGGTAAAGCAGAAATGTCACCTTTGCCCATCAAGTTAAGATCATCCATGTATTCCTCTCAGATTCCTTTCAAGAATCTTGTGCGGATCATATCAAGAGGCATAGTTCGGTGTTTGGAATTTTTTAAGTTGTAGACAAACCATTCTAAGTATTCCTCTAAGGTTTCATCCTCTTGTTGGCTCATTCTAAAGATATCATCTTTAGAATATTTGGATCTACAGTAAGGTTGATATTTCCTTAGAAATATTCTTCTCATTCCATCCCAATCAACTATAGCATGCTCACCAAGCCTCATGAACCATCTTAAGGCCGATGCCTTTAATGTCGCTGGGAAGAGTCTAAGCCTATGGCATCATCTGTATAGCCATATGTTCGACATACAATGTCAAACTCAAACAAGAATGAGTCTGGATCTTCTGAAGCCATACCATAAACGTTTGGTAGCACGGATGGAGGTATGTTCTTCATTTTGATCTCATCATCTTCTTGTGGTTCATGTATAGGAAACTTAAAAGTTGACTCTTCTTCGTTTCTATGTCCTTGATTTGTTACTGATCCATCTGCTTCCTTGGCCATTCTAATAGGTTTCTCTGTGTCAGTGTCACTTGTTTTAAAGAGGAGATTAAAGAAAGATTGTTCTGTCACTGTGCTATTTTCTCCTTGTGTGGAAGACCTAGGAAAGTACTTCTTCTGCGATTTATGTGTTAATAAAGTTTGCCTTTCGATGAGAGTAAGTCTCTGTCTTGACTTTTGTTTATCCTCTAATGTTTGTATGATGACCTCCTCAGCTGGTGTTGAATTCCTTAAAGAGTCTGCTCCTGATGATGATGGGTTAGTTTTTGAATGGTGGGGGTTTTTATGAATCTACCCTGACTGTCTCTAAATCTAGGCATAAATGAACATGATTTCTAATTGTGTTTTTGCTTATTTTTGTTTATTGATTTTTTTCTTTTTCTTTTTAAATCCTTTAAGTACGCCTCCCTGGCAACGACACCAAAATGTAGTGTCCTCTCTAGGGTGCTAGACTAGGCTATATTTATTATTGACCAGGATGCGTAGACTTAGAGGCATGCGTCTAAAGTATATAGACATAAAGGATTATTAGCTAATTGGTTATGATGGTAGGTCACAGGACTTCCTTACGGAAGATTGAGGTATGTTACCTATCACCCAAACACTTAGGTCACTCAGTTAATCTACCTAATTACAACACTGTCATTCAATTCATTTACCAAATTAAAACACTGTGTATCACTGCAAACCAAGATTTCAATCTCCTTACAGAGACACTATGCATAAAACCCCTGTTCAGCAAATACTCAACAGTCACTAATATTCATGCAAGATAAAAACATACAAAAATCGTAAGAATACTTTGAAATGATAACAGAGTTCATGACATTGCTTTAAAAAAAACAACAAGGATCGAATCCCTTACAGGATACGATTCACGATCTCAGTGATGAACTGTTCAAGCACTATCATAAACCATATGCATTCTATTGAAATCAACAACCAATTCTAATTATTGTGCATATCATTTAATACCCTAAGTTGCGAATAAAAAGGAAATGAAAGTATACCAAGTTAACGCAGGGCCCGTCCGTGTTCCAGAGGTATACTAGACTGTGATCAACCAATTATCAAATCAATGCAACAAGGAAAATATCGTGACTGCAACTATGTCTTTGATATTAAGTTCAAACTATGTTTTCAAACGAAACAATGATAACCAACTACTGACTACTCAGAACTGCGTTTACATATGTTTTTACAAACCTTACATTTCGAAAACGAATGTACATTCATGATGTGGCTGTTGCCGATTTTATCATGTCGTGATTTTAAAATTTTTCTATCCTAAACCGATTTCAAAAAGGAACAAAACTAAATCAATTTAGATTGCTTTGCTGTTGCTTCCTTTGTCGCCAACATGCTATACTTTGACCTTCGTTGACCGCGCATGTAGGAGGGTCAATTCTATTGTAGGATAGGTATTCGTCCATGCTTGGACATTCTACTTTTCATCCCTGCCCTTCACTCTAGCCTAGCTATCATGCCACATGTCAAACAATGAACCAATTACAGGATGTTGGAACTTCCTATAGCCATTTTTACCAAAAATTCCTAATTCGTTAACATAAAACTCCTAAATCAATTTTAATGCATTTTAATAACTATAGGACTATTAACTAATCAATTTTCAAGGGATCTGAGAGATATGTGATGGAAAGAAGTAGGCAAATGATACGTTTTAGGAGGAAAAAGGAGGTCATGGGATGGTACCAACAGTGTAGCAACACCAAAAACCTATTTTAAAATTCTGAATACAGTAATCCATCTACCTTGTTCTCTACATCATCATTAACTATTGGCATGTGTGAACTTCTAATGTGGTGTTTAACGACTAATGAGACCTAGTTGGGACACAGGGGAAGGGCATATATGTTAAAGATCAGGTAACCCAGGGAGTACCCATAGTACTTGGTTCAATACTTCCTTGTATTATTCACAAGACTCAATCTATTGCAAAGGTGTAACTAGAGTTGTTGGATTCTATGAGTGGTTCACTAATTATTGTAGTTGCTATAACAACACCCAAACTTTTGGGTCCCCCTCTAGTGGCTTTAGTTCTCTAGGGTTATGATCCAGTTATTAATTGATCGATCCCCCTTGTGACTCATTTATGTCAAACCTTGTTGATACCCACTCACGCGACGCATATTGCAGGCATCTATCAAGTTTCATCGCGTATATTGACTTTGTGATTGCATTAGGATTTTAGGGCATATGTTGCTTTAGTGATGCATGAGAAGCCATATGCACTCACACGAATTTATCCCTCTACCATTTGCATCGTAACAAGGTAGGAGAATCTTGTATTACTAACCATGGCATCACCCTGTTACATTAGGGTATGAAAATCCATTATCTTCCCCACGCATCCTTGAAACTCTAGGTGGTCAGAATGAAAATCATTTTCATGCTTTAACCTCGCCCATATGCCCCATGTATTGCACCCTCATTAACATCACATTGCACTTACTTTTCATCATTACAAGAACTCCTTGACATATCAACACCACCTTGAAAATTAGGTTAATGCATGTTTTTATAACTAAACAAGCTTGTATAAATGGACACAAATCTAGAACATGACAATTTCGAAAGAGCATTGAGCACTTATGCATGCATTCGTGCACCTTAAGCTTTGGTTTCTATTGAGTTATAAAGCATTACTATTATATATATCATTTAATTAACACGTGTTATTGTGTTATGCCTTTGATTTTATATCAATGCATAGTGAAAAGGGTCATAGCTCCTATATGCGCTAAGGCTATATCTTAATGCTAGATATATGAAGCAAATTTTAATAGTCGGAACTATTGTCCGCCGTTGTAGATGTGTTGGGTCGTTATGAGCATAAATCAAAGTTATTTAAGCTACCCTTTAGCAGTATGGAAACATGACCGTTTCTCCTTTTTCCTGGTAGTCTCATGCGGGATACATTACCTTTATCCAAAAGCCTCTTAAAGCACATATGTTGCCATCGTAATGACAATGCACACTCTCAAATTATGCACAAGGCACAAATGGCACCATGAAGGCTTCGATGTTGGAATGATATAAGAATTTATACAAAGCTTCCTTAGATACAGAATGCACCATGAAGGCTTCGATGTTGGAATGATACAAGAAATTATACAAAGCTTCCTTAGATACAGAATGGTGGTGCAGGATAACGCTAAATTGTGTAAGACCTTTTTAATATAAATGATGAATTCATGAGGTCACTTTGTAAACATAATGGCGCTATATATAATGCGATACAAAGAGCCTTATAAATTCGAGCACCATATAATGAATCGATGGAAGCCCATTTAATTGATACATGTGCACATATGCATATACATATATGTTATTGTGATGGACACAAAGATTCCTTGTCGCTGACAACATTGTTGAAGTGTACACGCATTACAAGATGAGGCAATGTCACCAACGCATACAATATAAGGATCATTATTTGAGTCTATTTAAATTCCATGAGGTCATCTTGGATTCACATCAAACTAGAGGGCGATGAGCTTCATCCATCAAAAATATCAAAGTTCATGACTGGCGCCAGCACCTGTCATGATTAACGGAAAGACAATAGGACGTGTTGAAACTCACTGCAATTCCATTAGGGCAATGCATTAAGGTGACAACAGACAATCGGACGTGTTGAAACTCACTGCAATTCTATTAGGGCAATGCATAAAGGTGACAACAAAACTGTATATATGGCAAGCGTTGATCTCCATGAACTAGAGTTTTAGACATCTATTAATCAATAAATTTGAAAGGAACCACGGAAATGAGTGATATTATATGACGCAAACATTTTTTCACTTCGGCCTTAATACATTCGTAGCTATACTGTTTCTCGGGCACACACTCTCACTTAAATCAGTGCTAATACTTCTCATTAAACCTCCTCAAAGGGAGCTACGATAACTAAAATAAGGTCGAGACTGCTTAGAACACTGGATCGGTCATGGTTTTCGATACAAGCTTATAAGGGATGGGTTGTTAATAGAGATACCTCCTAAAGCGTGGTTAGAACACATGTATACAAAATTAAATTCTTGTGAGTGTGATATAGGGTAAGCAGAAAGAGTGGGGATATAATCTTATCATTTGAACCGGGATATATGAAACAGTTTGTTAAGGAAAATGAGAAGATCTATGGCTACAAAGGCTTGAAAATTGATGTGTGACTAAATGCCATTCGGATACCCAGTATGATATTAAAGTGGGGAAAGAAGAGAGTCAAAGAGGTTATTCTCAAAGGGCACATAAATTATGATTTTGCTAAATTTACAATTGGGAATCAGTTGGGAATCGGGCCTACTGTAAGGAGAATAACACCAAAGCCAACATGTGACATTTGTGTTGTTGATTTTAGTCCAAAATCCCAGATATTGATGTGGTTCCCTTAAGAGGGTTCTAATTTTATTCCTCCACACTAAATTGATGACCTTAGATGGAAAGATGATTGTCCAATGGTTTTAGGCACCTGCTAAAGTTGTTAAAGATTGATGAAGCTAAATATATGCTTTCTATATCACCATGTTTGATGCACCTAGTGGACCTGTTGTTGGAGTCTTTGTAGGTGACTATTGCAGTGCTTTTAAGAGTTGAGAATGGGTGTAAGTGACAACTCATGAGCGCAATCACCCACAAGGTGTAGTTTTACACACAAGTTGTGTAGTCACAACCTAGACCTCTAATCGGAAGTATGACCTATTTGAGAGTTGCAACTATGAAATTTTCATAGGTTGCAATCTCTCCCATGGGTCACATATTCGCACTCTAGAGCCTCAAAGAAGAAGCCACGAGACGTGACGTATCTGCAATGCAACTATGCGACCTATCCTAGGTCACTAAGTCACAAAACCATAGTTGAACCTATCAACAGTCCACCGAAGCTTCATTATTTGTTGACTTTGCGACCTGACCATTCTTTAAATCCACTAAGATGTTGGTCGCAAAATCGCAATTATTTGAGCTAGTAGGTTTTGTGACTCCCACTCCTCTGAGGCGTTGCGACCCCTCCTCCAGCTAGACTAAACGTTTGCACCCACTTAGAAATCCACCTATAACATAAAGAGTTGATGTTTGCTTTGAAGCAAAATATATGAAGGAAACTTTGTCAAATGCTTAGGGGAAGATCATAGTAAGTGCATTGCAGAAAATTTAAAGGGGTATCAAAGGAGCAATGTACATGTGCCACAACCCCAAGCAGCCAACAACCATAGTATACTTTAAATTACTCATATCTTGTGCAATAAGATAATTGATCTAAAGAGGTACATGAAAGAGATAAATTGGGGAAGAATTACATGTAAGAGAAGGTGAAGCTTTAATCATGAAGACAACTCAAAGGGATGCTAACAGGCTTAACGAGCATGTTTAAAGTTGTTAGCATGGTGCCACGACCAAAGACACAAGCAATAGAGCCAGGCATCTAAATGTTATGTCAATCATGTAGGTGGATTCTCCCACCCATTTTAGCGATAACAAAACAAATATAGGGAGGCTTGGAAATATTATACAATAGGCACAATAAGGATAACATCACAGGAATACAAAGGAAATATAATATAACAATAGCACAATATTGCATGCATTGGAAGCATGCAAGGCAAGTGTTGCAAACTCAAAAAGCCAAGTACGTTGCAAGGGATTTTGAACCTTGTACTGCAAAGACCATCAACATACACTGAAATGAGGGGGCGACACCATAGAAAGGGACAATCAACATTTGCTATGATCCTCTTAAGGCTCAGAGTGATGTTGTGCAAGCCAAATCTTAATGAATGACTATACAGGGTCCAGATTAATGTTTTACTTTCAATTAGTAATTCATGTTTCTAGCATTATTCTTTGTTTGCATATTCATATGAACAATTTTATTTGATTTTAGGTGGGGGGTGTTGATTTGCATGGAGAAAGCTAGAGTTCTTTGCAATCAAGGTTTTGAAAAACATGCTAGTTGGATCCATGTAGTTTTTCACAACACTGCGTCAACCATGATGGCAGGGATAGTAGCAGGCAAATCAACATCCAATATAGCAAATGGATCGCAACTTGGTTTAGTGGCTCATCATGACTACACAAGAACATTAGGGTTTCTAGCAATCCTACTCATTCTCCTCACAATTACTCTTATATTAATATGTACATATTGCTCATCATAATGTCTATAGTTATGCATAGATCAATTGGGCATGTAATATTCAATGGACACAAGAGAAGAGTGAGGAAGGTCAAGAGTCATTAGGGTAGATGAAAGGTCATAGGAGAAGGTGAAAGGTCACTCTACTCACGCCTATAGACCCTCATGCCTCATTTACAGGGACTTTAGCAGTGGAGTTGGGGCTTGGATTAGAAGGGATGATCTGCATGAACACCTGGCCAAATAGACTAAGGCTTATGGAGCAGAGCCCCAACTTGAATGGGTGCATCTGTTTTGTCATACTGTGGACGTCACACCAATGAATTGGTACTTGATAACGGAGCTCTACCATGGCATTGAAGAATGGGACATCTTGTGCCAAGGATTTATAATGATGTTCAGCTTTGAGGATGGGTTTGACTGTATTGACACAGTGCTACAGGAGATTAAAGCAGTGATTTTTAGGATACTGCAAGATCCTTTAGACCTGGTCCAACCTGATTGGACTACGCAGCTGAGTCACAAACTGGAATGTTATAACGTGACCGCTGAAGAAGAAGAGGAGGATCCCAGAAATATTAATATTCCGGAAACTAAAGGTCACCGCAAGTTTGAAGGTCCTCATATAGAGGATCCAGACATAACAGCATCACATAAAACTAGGCAGGTCAACATTGGCATAGAGGCAGAACCAAAATTTGCAAAGATTGGGGACTATGAGGATGATGCGACAGTAGAAAAGGTCGTTGGGCTCCTCTGCGAATATCAAGATTTGTTCCCCGTGAAGTTTTCTGATTTAAAAGGGACAATAAGAGACCTGCGTGTCATGAAGATCACCCTGAAACTAGACGCTCAACCTGTAAAAAAAATACCTTACTACCTTAATCCTAAGTATAAGGAAAGGGTGTGCGCTGAGTTAGATAAGATGTTGTGGTAGGAATTATTGAACCAGTGGAAGAATTTGATTGGGTAAGCCCGATAGTGGTTCAGGAAAAGAAACATAAAGAAGAAATAAGGATATGCATGGATCTCTGGAAGCTGAATGACGCTTGTGTGCATGATCCTTTCCCGACCCCTTTCACTGATGAGGTCCTGGATAATGTAGGCAATCAAGAAGCATACTCTTTCACTGATGGGTTCTCTAGGTACCATCAGATCAAAATCGCGCATGAGGATAGAAGCAAGACGACCTTCGTGACTAAATGTGGATGTTTTCAGTACACCATAATACCTTTTAGGCTGAAGAATGCGCCAACAATATTTTCGCACGTCGTTAGTGCGACGTCCAAAGACTTCATTCATAAGTTTTTGGAGGTATACTTTGATGATTGTATAGTGTTTGGATTGGTCAAGAATCATGTGGCAAGTCTGTGCTTGATGTTAGATACATGTCAGAGATACCAGATAGTGCTCAATTTAAAGAAGTGTATGTTTTGTGTCGCTTTCGGAATCCTGCTAGGTCATGTGGTATATATACAAGAATTGATGGTAGACCCCATGAATATCGCAGTGATAATAAACTTGGAGGCTCCAAGGAATGTGAAACAGTTACGTGCACCTCTAGGGCATATCGGATACTATAGGAAGTTCATTAAGAGCTACGCCCAGATCACCACACCCATGGAAAATTTGTTGAAAAAGGATGTTATATTTTGTTGGAATGATGGATTCTAGAAGAGCTTGGACATGCTGAAAGAGAAAATGGTCACCGCGTCAATCCCAGTCTTCCTAGACTAGAAGAAGGAATTTCATGTGCACGTGGACGCCTCATGTATTGCACTAGGGGTCATGCTGACACAGGTAGGCGAGGGGGAATTGGACCATCCTATATCATTCACAAGCATAAAGTTGTCCAAGGCTAAGAAGAACTATTCCACTACAGAGCACGAAGGACTAGTCATGGTGTATGTGCTCCAAAAGTTCAAACACTATTTGTTGGGTGGACATTTTAAGATGTATACAAATCATTCTACGTTGAATTCCCTGGTTAATAAGCCTGTGTTGGGGAGGAAGATATGTAGATGGTTGTTGTTGTTCCAGGAGTATGACTTTGAAGTTATTGTGAAGCCAGGACGACTGAATACGAGACCTGATCATCTGTCGTGCATTGAAACGGGAGAGGAACCTACTAACTTGGAGGAGGGGCTACTTGACACACATCTCTTTGCAGTGCGCATCATGGATAGTCACTTTGAAGATATCATACATTTCCTAATGATGGGAACTGCTCCAGAAGGGTATACAAGCCAGCAGAAGAAGGAGTTAGAGGTGTGCGCGGCAGAGTTCTCCATCATTGCAGGGCACTTGTACAAAATGGGATCAGACGAAATATTGCGACGTTATGTACCTGACTTTGAACAAATCAGAATTCTCGTGGGGGCTCATGGAGGAGCTGCAAGGAGGACATTATGTAGGAAAAGCAATAGCGCAAAAGGTTATGTGTGCTGGGTTGTGGTGGCCAACTTTGCATAAGGACATGAAATCATATTGTAGGGCATGTGACACATGTCAAAGGACTAGTAGGACATCGCAAAGGGATGAACTACCTTTGATGCCACAAGTGATGTTACAAACATTTGATAAATGGGTGATTGACTTTGTGGGTCCAATTCAGCCTCAAGGAAAGAAGACAGGTGTGCGGTAACATTTTCACCGCGACTGAGTACTTGACTAGGTGGGTGGAGGCGCAACTTGTGAAGGATTGTATAGGTGGGACAGTAGAAAATTTTATTTTTGAATACGTATTAACAAGATTTGGCTAGCCAAAGATCTTGATGAGCGATTGCAGTACGCACTTGCTTAACGAAACAATCAGCGCGTTGACAAAAGAATTTTAGGTGTATCATCAGAAGAGTATGCCTTATCACCCACATGCCAATGGGATGGTGGAAGAATTCAATAAGATACTAGAGAATGCACTGACAAATTTCTACAATGCTCAGAGAAATCACTGCGATGTGTGCGTACTAGCAATATTATGGGCCTATAGAATGACTTGCAAGAAGTTGACCAGGCAAATGCCTTTCAGACTCGTGTATGGCGTAGAAGCTGTGATGCCAATGGAACACATTGTACCTAGTCTGTGAATAGTGGCACTCACGGGAATGGCAGACCGCGGAGCCCTGAAAGAGAGGCTCACGTAGATAGCAAAGCTTGAGGAGGACCGATTTCTAGCTAGATTTCATCAACAAGTTCAAAAGGAGCGCAAAAAGGCATGGCACGATCGACACATCAAACTGTGCACCTTCAAGGTAAATGATCTGGTCTTGTTATATGATAGTAAATTTGATAAATTTCTAGGGAAATTTCGGATGCACTGGCTAGGGCCATATGTCATTAAGGAGATTATCGATGGTGGAGCAGTTCAGTTGCTTAAATTGAATGGACAACCCTTCCCAGGGAAGGTGAATGGCAGGTGATTGAAGCCATACACCGGTGATCCAACTAGGTGACTATATGAGGGAAGCACAGTTTTAGTGCTCCAGGCAGCTGAAAGGAAGTGCGGAATTATAAACTACATTACTCGGGTCAAAGAGCTGCGCGATCGAGGAATTGTGTGGAATGAATATATGTCACAATGCCCACGAAATCACGCAGGGGGTTGTGCTACCAGGGAAGCAACCGTGCAAAGCAACCAAAAAGTGATCGTTAAAGTCACTGTTCATGATTTGACAATGAAAAAATGGCCAAATGGAGCGGGGAGGCAACATTTAAGTTCGAATTTATGGGAAAGATCTTGGGAAATATGCCGCCAATCTAGCATTAATGAACCGATTTTAGGGGGAATGGTTGCATTTGAATTTGAAAGTGCCTATAAATTACAGGTGGTTTCCCAACAAAAAAACACTTGGCATTTTGAGAATTGAGTTGTTGAGCTCTCAGGTGCACATGAACCGTGAAACCTTCAAACTTTTACTAGCAAGCTCTATGTTTAAGACATTGCCACAAGCGAATCAGGAGTTATTACGTAGCATTATGTCAACACCCACTAAAGCTATGAGCACGGAAGCAACAACACTAGCCGAGGGAGCTATTCTAGAGGTAGCTATGGGAGCAGAAGGAGTTGCCTTAGAGGTTGCACCTGCAGAAATACCAGCTGAAGTACTAAAGTCTCCACGGATGCCTAGGCCAAGGCCTACCCCAACCAAAGAGGGTCCCAAGATCAAGAAGGGCAAGCAGGTCATGCCACCGTAGCCAGTGTGTGCATCTCCCAGAAAACACCCGCAAAAGGATACGCCCACCACACAGGAAAAGGGCAAGATGATTGACCCGAAGCCAGAAGAAGAGGAGATTAAGGATATCCCAATGGATGATGAGGATGTTGGGGTGGAAATAGAGGATTTCAAAATTGTGGGGTCTAACCCCATCATTAAGTTGCCTAAGTATGTTCCTCCGCGCAAGGGAAAGACCATGGTACCCAAAAACATTGACAAGAGTAAGGTCACCCTGCATACACCCTTGTTGCTAGACCAAATTGTGTTTGAAGGACCACACTTGGGGCATGTCCCCCTTTTGAAATTAGAAGACTGGGATTTAGTAGACACAGAGCGGTTCCCTCACTTAGAAATGAACCAACTTATGCACCGGGTCCTCCACAAAAACACTGGAGTGACTGCGTTGGAACCGCAGAAGTGGCTAAGAGGCGTGGATAAGGCAGGATTGCTCAACCTGCTATGGGTGTTTCACTAAAACCACACACCCATCAGAATAGTGGTAATAAATCATCAATTTTACTTGGTACACGATGGGTGTTTGTGGCTGGAGGAGCCAATACCCATCACTGATAAGTTGATCCATAGGATCACGCGACTGCTATACATAGGGGAAAATTTGGCCATGCTGTTTAGCAGAAAGGCTAGCGAGCATGTCCTCGCAGAGGCCATGAAGGAAAATTTCAAGTTAGTGAAGAAATCACGTGACTATGCCATTTCAAGCATCTATGATCCTGCGGTCAAAGTAGCCACACAACTCTTGGCAGGGAAGGTTATGCAGAAGTGTCGAGCAGATGAAGTGCCAGCACCAGTCATAGCTTTGGTAGCCCAATGCATGGAGGGAGTTCAATTTAATTGGGCGCACTACCTCTGTAGTGAGTTCCTTGCGAAATACCACGAGGCGCAGGATCTCAACGAGCCATTCCACTATGCATGGCTCTTACTTTCCATAATACTGGTAGCATGGGAGCTACCCGAAGACAGTTAGTTCCCTCTGATTGCGCCAGACCTACCAGAGGCAACAAAGTATGCTTTGTTGTGGGCGACCAAGGATCCTCAACGGATAAAGGAAAGAAAAATATTTTTGACCTTGATGGAGATGAACGTGCACATGGCCATCTACCGCAAGCCATGGTTGTCACCTAAGGCAGATTGCAGGAGTACGTGGAATTCAAGGCTGATTTCCACCATGTCTCAATAAGGGCATGGAAGGACCCAGATCAGAAGTTACACGACTTGCCCTACTTCAAGACATATGATGCGATCAACGTGGTCCTTGACCACTAGTTGGCAAAATGGCGCACTGCCTCAGACTTGGTTGTGAGATCTAGCAAGACTGCCGCACACTAGAATAAGGAAGAAGCCAAGCTGAATATGGAGCAGTTGGTCGCAAAACATAGAAAGGAGGTTGACGCTAAGGCTAAGGTAGAGCACGCTTCCATGCAGGAGACAGGTGGATAGGCAGGAGGAGAGGAGTGTGGCTCTGACAGAGAGAAATCACCTTCACCAGAGATAGAGGAAGAAGAAGATGAACAAATGGAGTAGGGAGGAGCAGATCTGAAGAAGACTATGTTCCATATCAAATGCACCAGGGGTACAGAAAAGATAGAGCCGCAGAAGAAGTCCAAAGCGAGCAATACGTCTTTGGATATGATCATCCTAACAGACAGGGATATGAATGATATAGGGGATACGGTGCGGGATGCTACTGCAGAACTGTTGTAGTAGTTCGAGCAGCAGCAACAATAGGCACTGGGAAGTATTCAGATGGGTCTATGAGAGCTATAAATCCACACCTCACACATTCAGACCAGCATGGCGCCCACCAGTGTAGCCATTGGCACCTCAAAATCTACGGAGATGCTGCGTGTTGGGGACCCCCGATCCATAGTGCTGCCAGATGGAGCATTGACGACGACAACTGACATTGACAAACCCATTGTCAATGCCCTCAAGGGCATGGGACTTAATCGAGCAACACTTAATAGCAAATTTCTTTACCCTTTGCAGGACAGTGTGATCGCAGAACTTCAAGCCCATGATCACCACACTTTGCAGGTGATCACCGAGCAAAAGGTCAAAAATTCTTAGATGGATGTACAACATGACTCCGCCATCAATCTTGTGACTGACCTCATAGATAAGAATCAGCTTCTCACTAAGGTCGTGGATGAAGCATGGCGGACTCTCCCGGAGCTGGACATCCCTAAGGCTGAGCCAGTGAATGTGCGGGTTCGAAAACTCGTTGTGGGAGTGTGCGATGCATTCACAGAGTTGGCCAAGGTTTAGTTCGAGCTAAATCTCAGGATCGCGGAGTTGCAGTTGAAGGCCCAACCTTCGACTCCACCGGAAGTCAGGGAGCAACGTGTGACTACTGTGGCAAATATGGTAGCAGTGGTAGTAAGTGCAGTGACGAACTGCACAACACTTTTTGAGCAGTCATTTGAGGTCCTCACCAGCCTACAAGAGGACCCCAATGTACAGAGGCTGGAGATAGAAGTGCAGGAACTATAGCAGCACTACGACAAGGTTAAGGCAATATCTTGAAGCTACAGGCTGATAGCACAGGGCCAGCGACAGAACAATTGGTAGAGGAGCTGAAGCAAGAAGCAATGCAGTGCGTCACTGAGGTAGCAGTTGTCCAGTTCGAGCTGGGAGGTCTTCGTGACAAGATCTTCACACCAGCCGGATGACTCAAGGGCGAGTCACCATGTTTGTGTTGGCGGCCTATTGGGAACGGGTCCCCTAGGGGTCAATTTTGGGGTTAAACACCCAAGTTTTGGGACAAAAGGCCTGAATTTTGTGTAAATAAATGTAAAGTCTCCGCATTTTGTGGTCACAGAGCACGAAGATGTCTAAATTTAAAAGGGTTTTCTACCTTTAGTCTAGATAAGTTGTGTTGGTTTTGGAGATCTACCCATCGTCCGCAGAGCATGGGATTGTATAAAAAGGGAAGTCTTAGAAGATCTAAGTAAAAAAGAAAAGTAATTAAGTTAGAATTCATGAGTCGTTAGTAAGTTTAGGTGAGCTAAGAGAGAGAGAGTCTTAGCATAGGAAGAGGCTCTGCACCTGAGTGCACAGATTCCTAAGGTGGAAGTCCATAACTGAGTGTGTGGACCCCTACAGCTGTGTTCGCTGGGCGGATAGAGTCTATACTAAGAACTTGAATCATAAATAAAGAGAAGTATTATGGAATTTCCATGTTTTATGTCTCTAATTATTGCATCTGATTATGAAATGTTAAGTTCTAGGTTTACATTATAATGTTCAATTGATGCACGAATATATTTGTTTTTATCTGTTATTTTAACGCAAGTAATAATACATGTTTATGCGAGGGTAATCTTAATTGCATGATAAAGCTGGCTAACCACTATGATAATTAGGGAAACGAGATAGTAACATAGTTACAAAGGTGTCTAAGTGCCTGAATCATTATTTAGGGTTGTGCGAAGGACAGTCAGATACCTTTGTAGAGGTTTTGAAAGACGGAAGAGGAAATACATTGATAAACCCTATAGGCTTATCGATATATGTGAAGGTAGGTATTAAGATAGAAAATCAACATCACAACCATCTCAGGGTGCGGAAACTTGGTTCTTGCATCCCCCCATACTACTTCGAGTGAGACTTCAGTCCGTGCTCTACGGACTAATGCCGAAAGGGCCAGTAGTGTAGGGATTTTATTGGCTGCCTGATGCTGAATCTGGATCAAGGCCCATCAAGCCAATAGGAAACTTGAAGATATTGTTGCCTTTTTGAAATCGAAGTGGCAGGAAAATATTGCCCTCTAGTTGGGTATGAGTCTAGAATATCAATGAGATTGATGATTGTTTACTGTGATGATTCCTTTTCTGTGTCCATGTGATTTCTGGGCTTTTTCTTGTATTTTAGTTTGAATTCCTTCATAGAAGTATCAGTCCCTAGTGGTTGATCTTCTCTAGGCCTTTTCCCTATTATTCCATGTTCTTGTTCTTTTCCATTTTCTATTCTATCTTCAGTAGTCTACCTTTCCTGTTGTCTTGGAGTGTGTGCACTGGAAGAAGAAATCATTTGTTCCTGAGGCTCTTGTAATGTGTCTAGCATCCACTCAGTTTGGTTCATGTATTTTTGAATTTCAGGCCTTTGAGTGTGAATATAGGCGATTGACTTATTCTCCACCATTTTCTTGGAGATGATGCCCCATGGGTCATAGGACCATGTAAAACTGTGGGTGAATTTCATTTCCTTCAATCTCTTATCTTCCTCCTCCCCTGTTGCTCTGTTGTTACAAATGAAAGGACCAGCCTGGGATTTGATCCTAAATTGTGACTTTTTTGTGGTTGCTACAAAATGCACTTCATCTGCATTGATCATTTATTTGATGTATTCAAGTGCAAAGATCCTCATGGGGAGGAACTTTGGCCGCTTATAAGGATCCAACTCACATCCATATACTCTTAATTCAGTGTAATTTTGGTACAAGTACCAATCACCTGTTCTTGCTTGGTCTCTCAACTGCATAATCCTTATAATTTCTTCACTGATTTTGGGCTCTGCAGTCCCATTGAGGAAGCTCATTACTAGATGAAGAAACATTTCTACAAATGTTTTGTAGCTGAAGACTTTTTGGTCTTTCATCACTAATGTTTTCCATAAAATAACAGATTTTGGTTCACCTTCCTCATTCAACTTTGTCATTGAAAACTGGAACCTGTCTGCTTGAAAATAAAAAAAACATATATACAAAAACTAAGAATTGGAAGACTTTTTCTGTGAAGAAATTGACAAACTTCTCATGGATGGAATCTGTTAGAAATTGACTAAAATTGAAAATGATAGAGGGCTTTGATTTTGTTGATAAAATAGATAAAAAAACCTATGATAGCTTCATCAAGCCACTAATCTGAATAATAGCCAAGTAAATAAGAAAGAATAGTGAAAATGTGTCTAGTTCTGTTAGGGAAAACAAAGGAGGAATAAGGAGGATTCTTGTTATGCAAAGGTGTTTTCTCAGTCATGAAGAGTTCTAAGGTTTAATCTCTCTTAGAAAAATCTAGTTTCTGATACATTTCAATGAGAATCTCATGGGAAAAGGGAGTAGTTCCTTCAATAACAGGAGCCTGCATCATTTTCATAATAGACTTGGCATCAATGGTAAACAATATATGTCTTGTTGGGGCCATCACTTCTCTTTGCTATGGATTGTAGCATGAGTGGCATTTCCTAATCAATTCTAGGCAACTGAGGGTTTTAGGGAAGATATAGAAAGGTAAATTAGTGTCCCAGAGGCCTATGTCATCTACTTCATCCACAAATTTATCCTCCCACCAGCTGTATATGTCAAATAAATCAAACTCTAAGAGTGGTTCATGTATCTTAAAATCCCTATCTTCCAGTGGTATGTGATCCAAATCCAATGGTGGATGGACCATTGGATTAAATACCTCATGTTCTTTCTTCTAGGTGCCATGATTGTCTTCTATAAAAACCTTTGAAAATGAAACTGTGTTGATTTTGCATCAGACCTACAACAGAAAGGGATGAGAAGAAATGGGAATTTAGTGAGGGAGAAAGAAAAGGGATGAATTAGAAGTGGGATTCGAGAAGGGGAACGCTCTATAATTACAGAAAAATGTAGCTTTCTATGACTGTAATGTTGTTTCAGTATGTTTACTATGTTCTCTGTGCATGCATGAATGGAATTGAATTGTACCTGTAAACAACGAGATCACATAAAAAAATTGTAAATGGATATGAGATGGTGCATTTGTATATTTTTTAGGTGTTTTCCGTTGGCTTCGCTTGACTTGGCGTGGGTTTGTTGGCTAACGGTCGAGTCGATTGAATGCGCAACGATGAGAATAGAGGTGATAAGGAAGATGGGATGGGATGGTGTCGTGAGGTGGAGGGATTGAGAAATGGTTAGAACAGGGAGGTGGTTTAGTTGAAGGCATAAACCATTTTTTGGGGGGCCCTAAAAGTGGTAAGCAGTATGAGAGGTGGGGTGCGAAATCGTGAGAGCGCGACATGTCAGTAGTTTAAAACCACTGATTTTGAACCCCCCCCCCCCCGGATTAACTTTCAAAGGGTGGGGGGGGGGGGGGCGGAAACGCATATTGACCGTCGGACCATATGGAGTGAGCGGCGATTAGGTGAGAGATGGGGGCGAGTAAGGTTGGATGTGACGGGTAAGTGAATGGTGGGGTAGGGAAATAAATGGGGGCAGACTATAGGGATATAGGGTATAGAATAAGGTTAGGGAAAATGATATAAGACCTTTTCCCCCTTTTTGTTTTCTTTTCCCGAAATTAGGAAAAAGACATTGAGATATATTATCAAACCTTAAAGAGCTTATCATGTCCTTTTTCCTTTTGAATTTTTTCTCAATCTACCTACCCTTATATTCTAATCTAGCATTTTTTTCTTTTCTTATTTGCAGGGTGCATTTAGACTTGCAGATATGTTCACTTTTTCTTTCATTTATAACTTACTCTATCACTTATTTCTCCTATTGGTCCAAATTAAACAGTTGAACCAATTTTATTTCTACCTAGCTACTGATTTGCCAAGATTAAACTATTTTGCAGATCTTTATTTTCTACCCTATCAACAGGAATTGAAATTTGTTCAACCATGCTTAAACTGTATGATTTGAACATCATTTGGGGTTTTCTTTTCTTCTTATTTTTCTATTTTGTTCTTTTTCTTCTTTCTTTTCTCCTTTTTTTCGTGAAATCAATTGAATATTGGAATCTATGAAAAATTTGAAATCTGCACACTGTGAAATACACAATCACCTTGAGATCCTATAAATTATAGGACCCTAACAGTGGCTCCAGTTGAGGATGGCACTTCTCAACTTGAAGTGTCAAGAACACATGACCAGTAGCCTTGAATCCTTCAAATCTACATTATCTTCAATCTGATTTCTTTTTGTCAAATGAATAATCCAAATAAAAACCTGAAATACCGTGATATTTACAATGGAGTGAGGAAATATGTGTGCTCAAGAAAAGTAATGCTTCAGCATCCTGCCTTTTATAGGACCTCCTAACAATTATGTTCCATCTAACTCTTGAGGAAAAATGCATTATTCCCTCTGAAAGCGGAAATAATATATGTAACTTTCCAAAGATTTTCAAATTTACCATGTTTCCCTTTGTCTTCTCTTCTTGAGTCCCATTTTAGCACTTTGTCTCCTAGGTTGAAATCATTAACTTTGGTTCTTTTATCAAAAAATTTCTTTATGTTTTCCTAAACAACCTGAGTTGTACTATATACCTCTTCTCTGGACTGTTGCAATTGAATTGCCTGATATATCCTTCTTTGTATATCATTTGGTTCATTTTGTATCCCCTGCATGATCTTCATAACTTGTACTCCCATGGAAAAAGGAAAAACTGCATCCATCCCATAAACCAATTGGAATGGGGACATGCCAATTGATTTCTTTGTAGTCAATCTGTCAGCCCATAATGCATAGATCAATTTGTTGTGCCATGACTTTTTATTATCATCCAGAATCTTCTTAATGATGTTCACCAAAATCTTGTTGGAGGATTCAGCTAGCCCATTACCTTGAGGGTAATAAGCTGTTGAATAGCCCAAAAACATATGGTACCTATGACAGAAATCTAACATCTTTTTTTATTTGAAATTTACAGCATTATCAGTGATCAATTTCCTAGGATAGCCAAATCTAGAAAGGATATTGGTTTCAAGGAATTTTATATAACAAAATCAGTAGCAACTCTAGAAGGGATGGCTTCTATCTATTTGGTGAAATAGTCTGTGGCTATTAGGATCCATTTGTGTTGGGCAGAGGATGGAGGATGAATTTCACCAATGAAATCCAATCCCCATTGTTGGAAAGGGCTTTCAACATGGATGGGTTTTAGGGGCAAAGGTATTAATTTTTCTTCCCTTCAAAGATTTGGCATTTATGGCAAGCAGTCACCATCTTATGGATGTTTGGGAAAAGTGTAGGCCAATAGTAACTTTCTCTAAGGATTTTATTAGCAGTTGTCTTCCAATAAAGATGGCCTCCACAGTCACCTTCATGAAATTCCTTCATAACTTTGTCAGCATCATATTTTAACAAACATCTGAGTAAGACATCTCCAACATCTTTCCAATATAATGTAATACCAAAAATGCAAAATTTGACTTCTTTTAATTTGAGAAATCTAGCCTTTGTTTTAGATAATCCAAGAGGAGCATTTAAATTTAACATAACATATAAAAGGTCTGCATACCAGGGGGAATTTAGATATTCCTCGTCTACTGATGGAGTCGCCAGTTCCTCAATATCATCCAAAGAAAATACCATGTTGATGTCTAATGCATTAAAATTTGATCCAACCATCAATTTGGCTAATCCTTGTCCTTTGATCAACTTGGTGGGCTTGATTTATATATCATATTCCAGAATCATAGCTATCCATTTGTGCCTCTTCCCAGCAGGTCCATTTTGTGTGAGAATATCTTTGACAACTACATTAGGCACATAAGCAATGATATGAGAATGTAAAATATAAAACCTAAAATATTTTATTGCTTTGACTAGAGAAAATGCTTGTTTTTCCATGATATTGTATTTTAAAGAAGCATCTCTCAGATCTTTGCTAAAGAATTCTATTGGTTGTTCATGTGCTTCATTGTTTTTCTATAATATTACAGTAGCAATAGTATGTTCAGATACGAAAGAAAAGATAATAAAATCTTTAGTGAAATCTCCGTTGATTAAAATTAGAGCTTTTATTAATGCATGCTTGACTAGATCAAAAGATTGTTTAGCTTCAACATTCGATTTAATTTTTGTGTCTTTCTTGAGCATGTTTGTTATATTTCTGGGTATTTCAGCAAGATTTGGTATAAATCTTCTCAAAAAAATTATTTTTCCAATAAAATATTGAATTTCTTTCATGTTTCTTGGATGACTGATTTTAAGGATACCTTCAATCCTACTAGGGTCAATTCTGATTCAATCTTTGGAGATGATATGGCCTAAATTTTTTCCTTCTTCGAGGCCAAACAATGTTTTATTGGGATTAAGGGAGATACCAAACTTTCTGCATTTTTCAAATACTTTTCTTAGATGTGCTAGGTTTTCTTCATCAGTGTTTGAAAATGCAATGATGTCATCAAGATAAATCACAATGAAATTTCCAATTTCATTGAAAAAAGCAATGTCCATTGCTCTCTAGAAAGTAGCACCTGCATTCATTAATCCAAAAGGAATTTTTACATACATGAAAGTTTCCCAAGGAGTAGTAAAAGAAGTTTTATCTTGATCATTAGGATGTACCAAAACTTGATTATACCCTGAAAAACCATCTAGCAAGGAAATCCTACTAGAACCCACTACCCTTTGCAATATGTGATCCATCTTTGGTAAGGGATAGTTGTCTTTAAGGGAAGCCTTGTTTAAATTCCTAAAGTCAATGCAAAATCTTATTTCACCAGTTTTCTTCCTTGTAGGCACAATATTGGATACCCATTTAGAATATCTAATTGGGACTATGATCTTAGCCTCATACATTTTCTTGATTTCCTTTTCCACCAAAGGCATTAGGACAAGGTTTATCCTACGCAAATTTTGTTTGAATGGATTTTGGTCTTCTTTGATTGGAATTTAATGTTGTATAATGCTAGTATCATAATATTTTAAATCCTCATAGCTCCACGAAACACATCTACAAATTCTTTGAATAGAGCTATATACTTTTGTTTAGCCATGAGAGGCAGTGATTTTGAAAATTTTATGATTTTGGGGTTCAGTTCACTTCCTCTGTTGGATTCCTTAATGTTTGTTCTTGTTGGTTCCATTTTTGGCTTTTTAGCAACATAATTAAAGTCAAACAACTCTTCCAAAATGGCAATCCCTCTAGGTAAAACATTATCTTTGAGTTGTAGTACTTTGAATTCTTCTTTTTCTGGATCTTCATGTATTTCAGTTTTCTGTACAATCTTATTTACATAATTTTTTTCATTAGAAACAACAGGTTGATTTATACTAATATTTACATCAGTTTGATTGTCTAGTTCATCTTCCAGATCTATGATACTATCCTCAATTCATCCTTTGATTGCAGAAAAATCTCAATCTGTTTATCACTTCCAAAAATGTGTTAGTATCTCATGTTATCAGGAACTGCAGGACGGTGCTTCACTTCAACAATGTATTGTTTATTTGGATGAGGTAATTTGCAAGTGCTTACTGAAGAAGCTAATCTATTAGCCAGGGCATTCTGGAGTCTAAGGATAACAACAAGGTCATACTCTTCAAAGGTTTTAAGAAAATCAATCACAAAGTTTCAATATTCTCTCAATCTAGGATGTTTTGCAGAGTATTGACCTTTAATTTGTTTGATGATGAGTTTAGAGTCTCGGACAAAAATTCTTTTAGCACCTACCTTTTTAAGTAATTTCAAGCCTAAGAGTAATGCCTCATATTCTGCTATGGTGTTTGTACACATAAAATTCAATTTGTAAGGATGACCTTCAGCCTGATTAGTTTTTGAATTATATAACCAGACTCCTGCTCCTGCCTCTGTTTTACCACATGAGCCATCAAAAGTCATATTCCATAGAGGTTTTGTTTCAGGATCTTGTTGGATAATGGGTGTTTGAGTGTCAATTCCTTCACTAAGATCATTTTCTACCTACTTGACCTATGTATCTATGTCTCCATCATTGTCATTGTACAGTATGAAAGAATCAAGATCAGCATGGACAAAGTAGAGGGGATAGTTGTCTGGCCTTTCTTGGCTACTCACCATATATTTCATTAATTTTTCTCTATACAGTCTCCTTGGTCAGCCAAATACTGGTATTGTGGCATATTTCATATCCATTTGAAGTGTCCCTTGTAACTTATCTCCCCAAGATCTTGATAATAGCATACCATACTTAGGAGGAATGTCTGCTACTATTATATCCATCATTAAACTTTTTGTTGGTATCTGGGCTAGTGTGACACAAAGGTATTTAATGAGACCTAGACATCTAACCTTGCTAGAACCAAATGAATATAGATCTTTGTATGGTCTAGTGATTTCAAGTCCAAGTTTTTCCATAACAATCTTTGGCATGAGATTATGTGATACACCTAAATCCAACATTGCTTTTTGAGTGATCTTGTCATGAATATTAAGGCTAACATAAAATGGAGGAACACCCCCTTCTTGAGTCTTGCCATCAACTTTTTGTCAGAACAGAAGTTCAGGCTGGTCATCATTCAAGTTCACTGTATTAGATTTTTCTCCTATGTTGAGTACCTTTATAACCTGGGACCTATACATATTTTTGTTTACTAGTTCAGTAAGAGGAAAAGAGATCTTGACTTTAGAAATTTCATTCTCAATACTAAAGGTTGCTTGATTTTTAAGAAAAATTGAGAAAAAAGTCCTTTCGGCCACAACCTTTGTTATGAGTTCTGTTTGCTGACTTGTAGTAGGCATTCGAGATTGAGCAACTTTTGTTGAGACATCATTTTTTTTCTTAGCAACATTTTATGTGTTTCTCCTTTCTAGATTTTTTTTGTTTTTCTTAAAGCTTTCAGTTGTCTTCTTGGGATCAGGCTCTAAAGTTTTCTTGGTAGAGTTATTAGAATCCTTTTTATTTGAGTTATCATTGTTTTTCTTGCTCCTGAGATTATATTGTATGTGGACTTCTAAGATAGCATTCACAAATCCATGTTTATAGTCATTAGATTCTTCAGAGTCTAGTTCTGTTTGAGTTAATAAAAATAATTCATGTTCTTCTTGGGTAAGAAAAATAGAACTATCTTCATTTATCCCCATTAAATATCTAATTTTCCTCAACTTCTTCAACTACACTTATATCTTCATCAGCATAATTTTCTTGAAATTGCGGCCTAATTTGTTGATCTGGGCCTCTTTGATCTCTTTGTCTAATTTGTGGAGTGTTTCTTCCAGGGTTTAGATTTCAATTATGTTGGATAGGTGGGTTCTCCCTAGGAAAATTCCTATCGTTTATATTTATTCTCTCCATCATTCTTTCCATAGTCCTTACTAAGGAATCAATTTTGGCTTCTGCTGCAGAAGTTGATGTTTCTTCTCTAAAAGTCATGTGTCTTTCAGTTCTCATCCTGGCTCTTTTAGCTTGTAAATTGACCTCTACACTCACAACATCTCTTTGCATTGCTTCCAGTGTTGGAAAATTTCTTTCCCTAAGCTGGTAAGACATATATGTATCAAAACCATCTGGGAACCTTATCAAGGCTAAATCCATGGGTGGTTTAAGATTTATAGGTATTGCATTATAGGTATTATTGAATCTAGCACAATAGTCTTGTACACTTTCACCTACCTCCCTTTTAATATTTTCATATTCTGATAGAAACTATAAAGGATTCTTCTTGACTTCCCATCTATTAAGAAAGGTTTGGTGGAATGCAGGGACATCATTTATACTATTTGCAGGCAAAGACTTAAACCATTTTCTAACTTCTCCTCCTAAAAATTGAGCAAACATTATGAGCTTAATACTTTCATCATCTACCTCTTGTAGGTCGAAACAACCATTCATTTTATCCACATGTTGTTGGGTTGTTAAAGGACCTGTCCCATCAAATAGTGTGATGTTGGACTGATAGTCTTGTGGCATATTAGCCAATGGGGTTGGTAACACCAAAGGAGCATACCTGGCAGCCATGATTGGTGGTAGTGGTGGAGGACCACTTGAGGGAAGTTCAACAATGGATGAGGGAAGTTGAACAGTAGATGAGGTTGGAATAGTACTAGATAAAAATGAGAGTAAAGGAATTTTAGCAACTTTATGTTGAAGGATGAAAGAAGGGGTAGGAATTATGGAGGTAGTAGGACTTGGTGACTGAATATATGCAGGTTGAGATGTGAGGGAAGAAGCTGATAGGTCTAATGCAGTTAATTCTACTGAATGTTGAAGGTAAGCACCATCAAATTTGGGGTGAGATCTGTCACTAGATCTTGAAGAGTGTCAAAATGTTGTAAGAGTTGAAGATCTGATTCAGTTTGTGAAGAAATTTCTCTCACTAGGATTTTTGGGAAGATTGATGGACCAAAGATAATATGATCTTTCCAATTCTCTGATTTAGTCCTGAATAAGCCTTGTTCAAAGTGTAAATAAAACTGGATATCTTGAAAGGTAACAAAGTTCTCACGAAGTGAGTTGGATTTGTGAAGAAATATACTGCTTGTCTGACTCTCAGTTTTAGGAGTTTTCCATAAGATCTTTTCAGGCTTGTCCACTATGGCGGGAGGATTTGGATCTGGATGAGATCTAGTAGAGATTATTTTGGGAGCCAGTGTTCAGATCTAAAACATAGACAAACTAAATATACAAAAATAGAAAAGAAACCAATCTTAATAATAAACTTATCATACAAATCTTTCAAATGGGTACTCTGAGTTCAAATGAAAGGATAAATTTTCAATAGTCCCTAGTATGGTTGCCACTATGTTATCATTATGTGATTTTGAAGATTGGAAAGACAAATTCACAAAAGATACATCAAACCACTTAGGAGTCTAGGATCTAGCCCTCCTAGACGTAGAGAGGCCTCTCTCTGTGTATTTAGGATTTAGCTTTATTTCCAATGCTTTAATGTGTTATGCTAGATAAAATAATGAAACAAATTTATCACTGTATTTCTTGGTTGTTGGTTTGTTTGGTTGGGGTAGATCATATTTGAATCATTTCCATAGGGATATGGAGTCAAAGGTTGGGTGGTAACATCAATTTTCTAGAGCATTTACAGGGCAAGCTAATTGTCTTTATTGGATCTAAAAGCAAAGTGGGAAATGAGATGACAAAAAAGTGATACCAATAATGATTAAAAAGTAGTTAAGTATTATTTAATCATACATCAGAGGAAAACATTTAGATTGCAAACATAGATAGAAATAAGGTTCTCCAACAACATATTTTAAACTAGAATTTATGCTTTACAATAAGACTTAATGATGCATAAATGAATAAAACAGAGATACATTTAGCACAAAAAGGAAGACATCACCAAGTCAAAACAGATCAAGTATCTTGCAAATGGTCTTTTTTATTGATTCTCCAGCTCAAAATTACAATGCTTCAAAGAGAAATATAATCCAAATGACTTGGGTCCAACCCCTAATACTTCGAATGCATGAAGTATTTAACTCAAAACCTACAATGATTTTCCTTATACACTTGACAATATGTTATTAATTACAACAAAAGAAAATTGGCTAGTGTAACCGTGAAGTGGCCACGCTGAGAAAACTGGGACACCTGGTCCTCTTTTTCATGGATGTTGTTGCTGAGAAATTAATTTTGTTGTAATGGCTCTACTGACATGGTTGGTGCCAACTCATATTTATGTTGTTACTTCAATCATATTTGTCTCGTTCCTCATGATAATCCATGGGTCACTCCATGCTTCTTCATCTAGAACCTTAATCTTAATTAACCTCTTGTATATTTCATCAACTCCAGTGTATTTTGCAAAAGTGGGTTTAACCACAAAAAACATGTTTCAGCTCATGCTCAATGTAGATTTGATTGTTGAAATCTTCCAGCAATGCCTTTCCTATTATGTCACCTTTGATATTGGAAAGATTTGCTGCATTCGTGGCTATGCCTTGGAGTTTCTTGACATAGTCCTCTCTGGCCATGAGTTTGTCATTGATGAAAAACAAAGAAGGGAGACCTTTTTGGTTTAAAGGCTCAATCCTGTTGAAGAACCTATTCACTATTAGCTCCAGATTTTTACATTTTTCTTCTAGATGCACATTCAAGATCTTCTTAGTCAGCGCCTTCTTCACTTGAAGTATACTCTTTGTCCTATCTGCTACTCCCAACTCTTCCATCTCATAACTATTTCTTGAATTTAAAATTTTGCTTATCTTGTTAGTTGTTGTTGGCATGTCTCCCAGCTCTTCAATAGTAGGTGAAATAACTTCTCTAGCCTTTTCAGCTAATTCTTTTTGTTCAAACATAATTTGGATGCTAGGCAAAATTTCATTCATACCATTGATTATATTATTCCAAATAATCTCCTTCACTCTTCCTAAAGTGTTCCCAATAGATGATTCTTTCTCTGATTTTTGTAGCTTTTCAATCAAGGTCTTTTCCCTTTGCATCTCCACCAAATGATTACTTTTTTTCCCTTTGATTTGATCCCACAACACATTAACTTGAGTTTCCAGCCTCTTGATCTCCTCAGTCTGAAGATTCGTGCCTTCCATGGATCTGGCTAGCTGTTCTGCACTGCTTCCTGTCTCTATAGCAGCAGTTGCTGGTGTGGCTGTAGGAAGAGCTAAGAGAGGAAGTGCTTCCATAGTAGTGATGGCCATCTGTGCTGCCTTATCTTTTTCTTGTATCATATTCTCCATCTCTGCTTCCATTTGTTTAATTTGGAGGGATTGTTCTATTATTAACTTCATCATATCAGCCTTTTGGCTCTCTGTTTCCTCTATCTCCTTGGTTAAGGGATCATGTGTTGCAGGCATTTTGAGTTGCTTCGTAAAATTTGCAATATTCAACTCCTTTTTCTTGATTACTTCTTCTATTGCTTTTACAACTGAAGGATCATACCCAATCCTCACTACTAAGTCTTCTAAAGACTTAATTCTATTGTCCTTTGATTGTGATGGAAGCTTTTCCATATTTAACTGAGATTGAGCATTTAACAAAGCTACCTGCATTTTAAATAAGTTCATAGAAGTGCTGGTTAGAGTAGATGAAATCATTTCACTTGTTTCTTTGTGCATTTCGAGCTAATCAATTAGATGAACACTTTTGTAATCAAATTCAAAAGAAGTGTGCTTGTAATCTGCTGGAGTTTTGCGCTCTATTGTCTGTGCTTCCAAAAATGCCATGTGCATCTTGCCCTTTTTTGAATCAAAGGCTAAGAGAAGTCTGCCTTGAGAAGTTGCACTCCATTTCCAAAATTGAGCATAATTGTTCTTTTTCAATATCTCATTCTTGATTTTAATCTCCCTAAAGGTATCAAAGATTGTCTCCTCCTTTTCTCTAGTTACATTTGTAGATGAGGAAACTTGAAGAGACTGCTACCTTTCTGAAATTGGAGTGGCAAGAAAATATTTCCCTCCAGTTGGGGATGAGTCTGGAATATCAGTGACATTGATGACTATTTGTTGCGGTGATTCCTTGTCTATATCCATTTTCTTTCTGGGATTTTTCCTGTATTTTAGTTTGATTTCCTTCATAGAAGTATCAATCCCTGGTGACTGATCTTCTCTAGACCTTTTTCATATTATTCCATGTTCTTTTTCTTTTCCCTTTTTTGTTCTGTCTTCAATAGTCTACATTTGATGTTGTCTTGGAGTCTATGCACTGGAAGAAGAAATCATTTGTTCCTCAACCTCTTGTAATGTGTCTGGAATCCACTCAATTTGGTTCATGTATTTTTCAATTTTAGGCCTTTGAATGTGAATATAGGTTGTTGACTTGTTCTGCACCCTTTTCTTGGAGATGATGCCCCATTTGTCATAGGACCATGTAAAAATGTGGGTGAATTTCATTTCCTTAAATCACTTATCTACCTCCTCCCCTGCTTGTTGTTACAAAAGAAAGGACCAACTTGGGATTTGATCCTAAATTGTGACTTTTTCTTGGCTTCTACAAAAAGCACTTCATCTGCATTGATCATTTTTCTGATGTATTCAAGTGCAAAGATCCTCATGGGGATGAACTTTGGCAGCTTATAAGGAGCCAACTCACAGCCACATACTCTTAATTCAGTGTAATTTTTTTACAAACACCAATCACCTATTCTTGCTTGGTATTTCAACTGCATAATCCTTCTAATATCTTCACTAATTCTGGGTTCTGCAGTCCCATTGAGGAGGCTCATTGCTGGGTGAAGAAACATTTCTACAAATGTTTTGTAGCTGAAGCCTTTTAGGTATTTCATCACTAATGTTTTCTAGAAAACAACAGATTGTGGTTCACCTTCCTCATTCAACTTGCTTATTGAAAACCGGAACCTGTCTTCCTGAAAATAAACAAACATATATACCAAAATTGAGGAGTATTGGAAGACTTCCTCTATGAAGAAATTGACAAACTACTCATAGATGGAATCTGCTAGAAATCGACTGAAATTGAAAAGGACAGAGGGATTGGAAGCTGTTGATAAAATAGATAGAAATCCTATGATAGCTTCATCAAGCCATTGATCTGAATAATAGCCAAGTAAATAAGAAAGAATAGTGACAATGTGTCTAGTTTATTCAGGGAAAACAGAGGAGGAATAAAGAGGATTCTTGTTTGGAAGAGGTGTTTGCTCAGTCATGTAGAGTTCTAAGGTTTTAGCTCTCTTAGAAAAATCTAGTTTCTGATACATGTGAGAATCTCATGGGAAAAGGGAGTAGTTCCTTCAATAACATGAGCCTACATCATTTTCATAATAGACTTGGCATCAACGGTAAACAATATATGTCTCGTTGGGGCCATCACTGCCTTTTCCTGTGGATTGTAGCATGAGTGGCATTTTCTGATCAATTCTAGGCAACTGTGGGTTTTAGGGAAGATATAGAAAGGTAAATTAGTGTCCCAAAGGCCTATGTCATCTACTTCATCCACAAATTTATCCTCCCACTAGTTGTATATGTCAAATAAATCAAACTCTGGGAGTGTTGCATGTATCTTAAAATCCCTTTTTGCCAGTGGTATGTGATCCAAACCCAATGGTGGATGGACCATTGGGTTAAATACCTCTTGTTCTTTCTTCTTGGGTGCCATGGTTGTCTTCTATAAAAACCTTTGAAAACGAAACTGTATTGATTTTGCAGTAGACCTGCAACAGAAAGGGATGAGAAGAAATGAGAATTTAGTGAGGGAGAAAGAAAAGGGATGAATTAGAAGTGGGATTTGAGAAGGGGAATGCTCTGTAATTGCAGAAAAATGAAGCTTTCTGTGACTGTAATGTTGTTTCAGTATGTTCACTACATTCTCTATGCATGCATGAACGGAATTGAATTATACATGTAAACAGTGAGATGACATAAAAAATCTGTAAATGGATATGATATGGTGCATTTGTATATTTTTGAGGTGTTTCTCGCTGGCTTGGCTTGACTTGGCACGAATCCATTGGCTAACAGTCTAGCCAATTGAATGCACAATGGTGGGAATGGAGGTGATAGGGCGGATGGGATGGGACGGTATCATGAGGTGGCCGGAGTGAGAAACGGTTAGAACAAGGAGGCAGTTTAGTTGAAGGCATAAACCATTTTTCGAGGGGGGCTTAGAGTGGTAAGTGGTATGAGAGGTGGGGGATGCGAAATCGTGAGAGTGCGACACGTCAGTGGTTTAAAACCATTGATTTTAGACCCCCCCACCGAGATTAACTTTCGAAGGGTGAGGGGGGCCCAAAAACACATATTGACCATCAAATTGTATGGAGTGAGTGGAGATTAGGTGAGAGATGGGGGTGGGTAAGGTTGGATGTGACTGGTAAGTGAGTGGTGGGGTAAGGAAATAAATGGGGGGCAGACTATAGGGATATAGGGTATAGAATAAGGTTAGGGAAAATGATATAAGACCTTTCCCCCTTTTTTATTTCTTTTCCTGACATTAGGAAAAAGACATTGAGGTATATTTTCAAACCTTAAAGAGATTATCATGTCCTTTTCTTTTTGAAATTTTTCTCAATCTACCTACCCTTATTTTCTAATCTAGCATTTTTTCTTTTTTTATTTGTTGGGTGCATTTGGACTCGCAGACCCATTCACTTTTTCTTTCATTTCTAACTTACTCTATCACTTATTTCTCCCATTGGTCCAGATTAAACAGTTGAACCAATTTTATTTATGCCTAGCTACTGATTTTCCAATATTAAACTATTTGGCAAATCTTTATTTTCTACCCTATCAACAAAAATTGAAATTTGTTCAATCATGTTTAAACTGTATGATTTGAACAACATTTGGGGTTTTCTTTTTCTTCTTATTTTTCTCTTTTGTTTTTTTTCTTCTTTTTTTATATACCCTCTTTTCATTTCATTTCTTTTCTCCTTTTTTTTTTGTGAAATCAATTGAATATTGGAATCTATGAACAATTTGAAATCTGCAAACTGTGAAATACTCAATCACCTTGAGACCTATAAGTTATAGGACCCTAACACATATATTGATTAAATCTATCAATAAATGGCCTGGAAACCCTTCATAAATTGTTGTGTCATTGTCCTTTATGTCATAAAACCTATTATATATATTATATAATATATATATATATATAATATATATTATATATATATATAATATTATATATGGTGTGTACAAACTAGAAGCACTATTGTGTATGATATGAGCATGGGTGCTTGTTTGGTGGCTTAAGGCCCGTAATATTGAATATTGAATGGATAGTCATGTGGCCCATGCCTGGAATTCCTTGTCCTTAAGAATGAAATTCTTGAAGGTTGGTGTTAATATTGCTTATGTGCCTATATTTATGGCTCAAGTCTATAATCATACCATAAGGGAAGATTTCTCATTTGACTGTGGAATGTTAGTCTCCTTGTTTCCTTCTTAGCATCATATGTTGTTTGGATGCTCTTATAAGCTTGTTTTGCTTATTTATTCTTCAAGAGAGGCCTTTGGATCTATGGACTAAGATTGATTCATTCCTTGTAAGATATTGAGGACCAAAGGAATCATAGATCTCTAAAAGACTAGATGGACAAGTCCCTGGCCTAAATGGACAAGTCTTTGGTCTGGATGGATAATTCCCTATTATGTGTCCTATATTTCAGCCATCAAGAAGCTTGATATGGCATCCTTGTTGAAATCTCAGGACGGATAACATATTTTCATGCTTCATAAAACTCCAAGGCCAAGATTTAGACTCTAGTTCAGGTCAAAGTTCTTATAGAGCCACCATGACTAATCCATGGCCAAACTCAAAAAAAATGGATAGCATGACCTACACAACCCAAGTTCAAGAAAAACCATTGTGGCTTCATCTGGGAATACTTATATGTGTGCATAGGAGGGTTTCTCTTACCTTACTGTAGCCCTCACACCTTTCATTATAGTGGAGAAAAACACACTAGAGGAGCCTTTATATGGAGCCTTATCGATAATTAGCTCCCTCCCTTCTACTATCATGACTAAACACATTACCAAGGGCTGACGTTAACCTAATGAATGAATGAGATTAAGCAAGAGATCAACAGTCGAAGGGAGACCCTGGATGACATTAGCCCAGAGTTATCATCCTCAGAAGATCACAAAAAGTCACACAAAGGGAAGGTTTGGGTACACAAGGACCGAGCTAGCATGGCAAGGCCGATAATGTGGAGTAAGTCGAGATGAATTGGAGGCCATGCATTGGTCAATAAAGGATTCAATTCTAATAAAAAGAGGGTGCATAAAAATGTAGGGTAGTTGTGAGTGGGACCCATTTAGATGGGGGTCTGGTGGCAGTCAACATGAATATCTTAGTCGTGGATTCTGTCTATTAGAGGCAGAAATGCACAATGTTCAAGGGAGAGTGGGGCTGACTCAACACTAGTCTATCCTGGTAGGAATAAAGGTTTCAAGTTTTTTATGTGGGAGCAAGATTTATGGATGTAGTGAAGACATTGACCGCAAGAGAGGAGTGGTCCTTCCAGGACACATAAGCTCGAAAGATCGTAGTAGTTCAAAGTTGAGGCACACTTTGGAAGGAACATAATGATATAGGTGTTACACAGTATTTCGTCATGCATCTTGCACTTCCTTATGACATACCATGAATTTCCCGAAACATGATCATTATATAGTATACTCATCCATGTATACAACTCATATCCCTCCTTTAACTTTTCTTGGAAAATTTTTTAAGCTTTACCTGAAGAAATAGCTCTTAAAACCCTAAAATGAGGGTCATCACCCTTATGAAGCTCAAAACCATGATGATCACATGTTGCACTGTGTTAGGGCACCATTGGCATCGCTTTGTTCCCTTGCATACCCATGATGGTCTCAGAAAGGAATTTTTCCCAAAGAGGATGAGAAGCTTCGTGATCTAGAAGCTTCCAGATCCGCGAGATGGAGGTGGTTTCGCATAGATGAGGTCAAATACTCCTAATTTGACCTCTTGGTATCATCCCTATGAGCTACCTCCTTGAGATGTGGGCCTAATCCTATCTTTGGATAAGTCCTAACTCCCTCTCCCAGCCTATAAATTCCTCCTCTCCCATTCCCAAATCATTGGTCTATGTCCATTTGCACCCCTATGCTGAGCTTGTGTGTAGAGGCTATTCATTAGACTTGGAGAAGGATTGTTTGGAGAGTTTCTTGGCTTGGACTTGGATTACCACTCAAGGAAAGCCTTTCAACATCAAGGCTATGGTTGTAAGCTTCCCTTTATTCTTTAAATAATATACGACTGCTGGTTCATCTTCCCAAAATATATATGTTCATGTATGTATTAGCTTGGCATTCCTTGATCAACTATGTTATTATTTGATTTTCTATTGGTTTTGGCATGATTTGTTTTCTCTTTATAACTGGTGCTGGTACATAAGTGCTAAAAGAAGTAGTAACAATTTTGTAACACAAGCAGTTTGGGGATCTCAACAAAGGAAATTGGAATAGCATCAGAGTGAGGTAGGTCATCTATCTCGTTCTACTTTTCAATTATAATCTAGGAATATGTCTAGTTGATTGTCACTTCAGTTGCTAGACCCACTCATTGGGCTAGAGGGATCATCTCTATCCTCAGAGAGGATTAACCTTGTCAACAACATGGTGACTCCACTGGGGAGCCTATGACCCTTTCCTTCCCTTTCTTCACCTTGTCTTTTGACAAGTTTGATCAACCATTCATTTTTAGGCCTCATTTCTTGTCTGTAGTCAGTGTCACATTCTAGTAGATGTCTGAAGGTTGTTAATTTGAACTGTTCTTAAAGATTTTGAGTTTCTTTTTCATTTTCCTCTACCATCACAGGTTTGAACCTGACAGTCGCGATGATATCACGGTTTTTCTAGATACAGTAGCAATGTTCGCTACTTTCCTCCAGACAGGTGTGATGATTGCAGAGAATTAAGAAATTTAGGGTTTTCCTTCTTATTTCAGTTATTTTTTCCTTCTCCCAGTGATTTACTAGTGTGCTCTTCACTGACTCTATTATTTTTTGATTGCAATTGTCTTTTAGCTTGGTTTGAGTGTGCTTTAAGTTTGATTAGCCTTTTAGGGTTTCTAGGTCTTCTAGGTCAACCTTCGTCCACTCGTTGGTCTTCCCATCAAAGATCAGAGATCAATTGCTTATGTTAAAGAGTCTTTGTTTGTTCAGACATACTTTGCAGATCACGTTTTGGTTCTTATGCCTTAAGTTGTTTTCATTAGTGGATATTGTGAATGTCACTTAAGCTTCATTTGACGAACGATATATTACAAATCGATTGTCTCATTGGAATCAAAAGGAAGTGTTTTCTTTGAAGTTTTTTGTGTTTCGAAAAGTGAAAATGAAAGTGCTATTCTTTTCATAGTTTTCGAAGAATTTTGAGTTGCATTCAAATTATTGATGTGAAAGAGATTTTCATATTTGTTGGCTTGCTTGCATTCTCTTTTACTTTGCACTAGATTACATTAGTTGCATTTTGAAAAGGATAAAAATTCACCATTATATCTTAAGGAAATTTTTCTTTAAGATTTGTTTTGGCATTGCATTTGCTTAACATATGAAAGATTAGATTTCATATTTTGCATTTAGCATTTGAAGATTATCATGGGCACACTTTTTCATTTGGTTTGATGCACGATTTGAGTGATCTTCTTCCCTACATAGATAGTTTTCATCAAATTGAAGGATTTCATTTCATCGTCTAGTTTGCATTTTAGGAACAGTTAACATCGTTAAGGCCTTGAAATTGAAATATAATTACAAGATCTACTTTAAAATATATCAATTAGTCTAAGGAGCATTTGAAACATTAACTTTCATATCTAGTGGTCTAGGTTAGATACGTATTCCAACGTCTTTAGAACTTAGAAGTTTTCATTCTCTTTGGCATTAGATAGCGCTAGCATGGACTTGTACTCCCTGTACCATCACGTATATAAAGGGAGACCCCCATAGGTTGAAAACCTTTATCCATAGGAAGCCAAGTCTGCTTCCCTGTAAATGTGACACATTGAACACAACATTCGGGGAGATTGCCTACACGTACGTCAAGTCCTTGGTAAATTTATTTTCTGAGGTGTATATTGCAATTCATGGTTACTTGGTACTCCTTTTACCTAGATTCACCTGAGCAGTCATTTGATCTTTTTTGACTCTTTAAATTTGAAAAGATCATCGAGCAACTTGTCCTTTCAAGCTCACAAAACTATCGAAAGCGACTAGAGTCATCTTTTCGCCCTTTTCTCAACTGTTAGAAAGGAAATGTTTTCCTTTCTAAAAATTAACTCCCCATGATAAACATGTCGAACCCAAGCAGTTGCTTCTTGGACCAATATTGAGTAATTCCTTGTTAATTTCAATATTGTTAAAGCCCTAAACAAATTTTCCTTTCCTTTTCACTATTGAGATGAAGTCATCATGGCTCAACCATTGAGTCCATCTCATAGTTCCCATTCATTGTTTGATACTGAAGGGTCCTCCCAAGGAGTTCATCCGGAACTTCCTTAGTCGCTTGAGGATCAAGGTTTTGAACTTGGAATTGTTCTCAGTATCCAACCTTTGTCTTCTCGTCCGCCTCCATAAGATTCTTGGTCACCTCAATAATCTAATCCAGATTCCTCTAATAATCTTAATCAGACCCCTGAGAGTTTGCAGGCTCTTGAAAGTTCACATAGGCTTGTTTTATATTCATTGAATCCATTGTTTGATCCTATTGTGATATCTCCTCAGCTCCCTTACATACCATACAATCAACCCAATATTCCTTTAGAGTTATCTCCTCATACATCTTGGGTTCCTCGTCACCAATTGTTTCCATCTATGGAGTAAGAAGGTGAAATTCCAGTCTCCTCTCTGGGTCATTTGGAAGTTTCCGCTACCCATACTCCTGATTTGGATGATGAGCAGGGACATGAATTCCATCTAGAAGGATTTCCTTCTACAGGAAGAGTCTCATCTCTCACCTATCCTAAAACTAGTGCACCCATGTTGCTACATGGTTATACCACTTTAGCTCAGTTAGTCTCGGGTACTGCGAGTGCCTTGTCATAGTATCAAAACCCCATCTAGTGTTCTAATGATATGCCTACATCAGGTTGGTTCATTCTAAACCTGACCTCTCATACTCCTATACAAATTACAGTCACCTCAGTTCCTATTCAACCTACCATTTGGTCATAGTTTGTCTCATCATTTCAACCGACTGTCTTAGGTCAGGTCTCAGTAATTTCTTTTACCCATCCATCAAGTGGACAGAATGTGCCACCACCTGGGGGGCAAGATCCGAATATTCCTCTTATGTTAAGTGAAACCAATGTGAGTGGAATACAAACTCACATGGTTGGATTTAATCAACCTTATTATGGTGTTATTCCTAACCTCGTTGGTCCATTGGGGTCAGGTAATGTCCAATATCAGCAGTCATATATGGCTCAGGTCCCATTCCAACAGGCTTATGTCCCATATGGTTCGCAAGCCTTAGATAATCTTCCTTACATTCCTCAAGGTTGACCTTATGTTCAACCTGGTCAATCTGCTATTCCTAGTGGATATGGCCAGATTCAATTCAAAAACTATCAATACCCTCAGGTTTAACCCCAGGAACTATCCAACTACCCTTGCAGCAACAGGGAATACTTTGCAGTAGCAAGGGCAACCTTTGCAGCAACAAGGGAAATCTTTGCAGCAGCAAGGGAAAGCATTGCAGCAGCAAGGGCAACCTTTGTCGTAGTCACAGTAACCTTTGTAGCCGCAAGCTCACTTTGTTCAATAGTCCTCCCAACATTTTTCCTCGCAAGGCCAACCTTTACAACAGCAAAGTCAGTTTGCAGCAATAATGTCAGCCTTGGAAGCAAAAAGCTTTATATGTGTATCAACAAGGTTAGCCTTTGCAAGGTCAAGGTCAACCCCTGTAGCAGCAAGGTCAATCTCCTTATGTCCAGGTTCAACAAGTTCATCAGCCTTATAACTCGTACGCCGCATACAATGCTTATCAGCAGCCTATAGCAAAGCAGTATCAAGCCTACCTTGGATGGAATCCACCTTACGGGCAAGGTAACCCTCAGTGGGGGCAAAATCAGGTTCTGTATGGACAAAATCTTCCACTGTGGGGGAAAATCCTTACCATCAAGGCTAAACTCCATATTTTGGGTCTCCTTAAAGACCCTATATGCCATTTAACATGCAATTTCCTTTCTTAGCTACATTGGAACTGCTTGATGTGTCAAGGCTCATGAATGATCCCATTCTTCATTCACCTTACTAGCCCCCATTTCCGACGAAAATTCCAAGTGATTACCCCAAATTTGAGGGAAACGTGAAGGAGGATCCGCAAGCCCATGTGATGACAGATCACCTTTGGTGCTCCTCCAATCTACATGTCGATGATTCTATCCATCTTCGACTCTTTCAGAGAAATCTCACAGGTGCTACTGCTAAATGGTACATCGAATTTCCTCGAGGTACCTACGATGATTTCAACTCTCTCCCTATGGCTTTCCTCACTCATTTCCAATTGCCAGTTTGGTATGAAACTGGAACTCATTTGCTTATGTCCCTTAAGAAAGACACCACGACCCACATTTCTGATCACATCCATGAATGGAGACGATGGTGTCACCTCATCAAATTTGAGATTGCTGATGAGTTGTTAACATAATGGTTCACAAAATCAATCGTCAGCAAAATTTCTAAGGACATAGCTATGGGTGGATGTGTTACTGAAGAGAAAGTTATCACTCGTGCCCAGTATTTAGACTTGGTCTATTCGCAATATGGCACATTATACGAGATGTTACCTGATGCTCTCAGACCATCATCGGATCTTACAACATCATAGTCTTCGGATACTCCACCTATCGATGGTGTAATTGGTTCCATGTCTTAGACTTCCGCAAAAGCTTCTTCAAAGAAGAAATCTGTCCTGGGCATTAGTTCTAATAATCCCTCCAAAAATTCATCCAGTCCTGGAAAAACCTCTAAGGTACATGTTGTCCAGTCTACCGCAGTAGATAAGACCTCTAAAGGTAAAAAGAAGGACAAAGGTAAGGCCAAAGTCGATGCCCCAAAACAAGACCCTCCTAAATCCTCTATTGATGATGTTTCTAAAAGAAAGCCGAAATATCCTTGCCTCATCTGTGAGAAGGATCATTACACTAAGGATTGTCCTCGATGATCTAAAGTTGGTCTCTTACTGAAAGGACTATGTCTTTCTTAAGAGAACCCTTTCCATCATAGCAGACACGGTTGGCAGACCAACCTTAGTCTTTTGCTTCCTCAGGTTTCTAAGTGTTCATGATGCAAGGTTCATCACCTATCTCGATTGTTACTTGAACTAAGGACTATCAAACCATGTCTAAGCAAATGATGGAGAAAGAAGCTACTGATACTCCTTCTACTTCTACTCCATCCAATTCTGGTCTACTCCATATCGAGTGCCCTAACAGTGAGTCTATCATCTGACCACTTCCCAAAGGTGTTCTTCGGATGTCATATTTTAATCTGAATGCTAGAGTTGTGAAACATTACAATATTGTTGAGGATTTAGCTCAAGCACCTTCGGCAATGTCTACCTTAGAGGTTCTCCAATCCTGTCTAATGCAACGGAAGTCACTATTATCTGCTATAGGTGTTATCAATCCTTCTGATTTGATTTTGATTACTTTCAATCTAGAGAATCATGTGCATCGTCTTCCTCATCAGATTGCATTTCTAATACAGTTCCTTATTAAAGGAAAGACGATTCATCGAACAGTTATTGATGAAGGTGCCTCGACTTGCATCATCTTAGTTTTGTGTTGGAAATCCATTGTCTCTCCTTCTCTTAACCAGTCTCCAAAAACTCTGGAATCCTTTGACGGCAGAGGTTCATGTCCTTACAGTATTCTCGTGATTTTGTTGATTATGTTAGAAGGAAAGATTGTTGAATTAGGAGCAGAAGTTATAGATGAAAATCTCAACTACAACCTTCTTCTCAAGTGAAGCTGGACCCACGCCATGTTTTCTGTGGTGTCTTCTTTGTTCCATGTACTTAGTTTTCCTCATGAAGGAAAAATTTCCATAGTTGATCAACTGTCCTTCTTTTCTTCTGGTTCATCGAACAACAAGGTTACTTACATGGGAAATATTGAGATTCGTTACGAGAGTGTGGGGACATATCTCTTCAAAGACTCTACTTTAATGGGTACCTTTTCTCTCCCACCTTCGAATGTTCATTTGGTCAATATGATCTCAAAATCTATGGATCCTTGGATTATCCCTACCAAATATCAAATTGATTCATTGGGCGATGTTGTTTCTTTAATTCCATTGGAGATAAATTATCAAGAAATTGTCTTAGCTTTCAGAAAGTCATATTGTCTTCAGTATGAATCTGGACACTTAAGTGCCATCTCCCTGGCTCGGTTCTTGGGATTCCTTAGATCCTTTGAACAAGACATTCCTCACTGATGAGAGTATCATTAAGGTCATGTCTCTAGGTGAAATTCCATGGAATGGTCTACATCATCGTTCTTCTTTTCTTCCTAGCCTCAATGAGATAACTTCCTATCTTGAAGCATCTATTTCTCATTATCCTACACCTCCACTTCAGACACTTGTCCTAGTGCATTAAGTCTTGTCGGAGGGTAATATTGGAAACATCATTGCTACAATTCCTCTTGACATTTCCATTAAACCGAGAATTGTCGATAACATTCATATTGGGGTTTCCTATTCTCCAGATGAGATCAGGATTTATACTTAGCTTTTTAAAGAATTCCAATACGTTTTCACTTGGTCATATGAGGAAATGCATGGTATTGACCCAGCCATAGTGGTGCATGAGATTCCGACTTATCCTAGTGCTAAGCCTGTTCAACAATGGCTTCACCCTGTGCACCCTCAAAAGGCTGCTGCTATCAAAGCAGAAGTAGAGAAGATTTTGAAAGTAGTTTCATTTATCATATTCCATTGACGGATTGGGCATCCAATATCATCCATGTTGCCAAAAAGTAGGTAAAGGTACGTGTTTGTGTTGATTACCATGATATCAATCGAGCGTGTCCTAAGGAAAAATATCCTACTCCATTTATTGACCAAATCATCTACGAATGCGCTAAGAGTGAGTTTTTTTTGTTCATGGACAATTTTTCTAGCTATAACCAAATTAACATCTCAGCCGCCGATCAGCATAAAAGGACTTTTATTTGTCCCTGAGGTAATTTTGCTTAAAAAAATCTTCCTTTCGGTTTGAATAATGTTGGGGCTACCTTCCAATGAGAAATGTCTTATGCATTTCATGACATTCAACACATTGTTCAGCCATACCTCGACGGCTTACTAGCTCATTCGGCTAAATGTTGTGACCATCTAGATCACATAAGAGCCATCTTTTTATGATGATGACATTACAATATCCATCTCAATCCACACAAGTGTGTGTTTTGCGTTGAGTCTGGATGGCTCTTAGGTTTTGTGGTGTCTCGTGAAGGTATCAGGATTGATCCTTTAAAAGTTGAGGCCATAGTCAATTTACCCCCTCACATTTTTACTGCAATTGCAGAGCCTATAGGGAAAAGCTAATTTTCTTCATCGATTTTGCCCTAATTATGTTGTACTTGCCAAGGGTTTTACTCGCTTACTTAAGAAGTGGATCCCTTTTATTTGGGATGAAGTTGCCCAGAAATCCTTCGATGCTTTAAAGAACATGTTGATTAGTGCTCCTTTACTGCATCCCCCCCTAATTATCCCCGTGATTACTTCCTGTATTTGGCTACAACTAATACCACTATTGCTATGGTGTTAGTTCAGGATGACGGCGATGGTGGAAAGAACGTGGTTTATTATCTGAGCTCGAATCTTCTTGATACTGAGTCTAAATATGCTCATGTTGAGAAGCTTGCCTTGGCGGCAGTGCATGTTGTCCAAATATTTCGACACTATATCCTTTTATGAATAACCACCATGATTTCTTATTATAACCCCATGACATATATACTAACTCATCAGTTATTAGGGGAAAATACTCCAAATGGATAATTATCCTGCAAGAGTTTGATTTGGAATTTACTGCTGCCAAATCAAAGAAATCACTTGTCTTTGCTGAGTTGATCTACGCTCTTCCGTCTGCAAGCACTCCAACTGCTTTTACTGAGAAAATACCTCATGAAACTTTGTTCTTGATCATCACTCTTGACCCATGGTATGGAGACATTATTGTTTATCTCCAAACCTAGACCTTTCAATATGAGTTGTCCCAATCTGACCGACATCGCATTCATTAGGGGAGTTTTGAGGTCTAAAGGGGCATCTTAAGGAAATTATAAAATAATAGTGGAAATAATAAAATAAGATTAGATTACATCATCAAGTTTTAGAGGGAAAAAAAAGAAGAAAAAACTATTTTTTCAACTCGTATTTTCAACTTATCTCCTTATGGGTTTACTCAAATTTCGAGCGAAAATACTTGTTGGATGCATAATTTGATCCTTGTCCAAGGAATATCCATGTTGCATACTTTTGATGGACCCTAGTACACAAAAAAAAGAGAAATACATGAAAAATGTGCTTGCAATCACGTTTTTTCATGTATTTCTCATTTTTCATGTAGTAGGGTCCATCAAAAGTATGCAACATGGGTACTCTCTGGATGAGGAATTAAATTTTGCATCCAATGAGTACTGCTGCTTGAAATTTGATTAAAATGTTAGGGATATAAGTTGAAAATATGAGTTGAAAAAGTAGTTAAATTATTTTATTATTTTTTAATCTTT
Organism: Pinus taeda; assembly: GCA_000404065.3. Lineage (NCBI taxonomy): Eukaryota > Viridiplantae > Streptophyta > Pinopsida > Pinales > Pinaceae > Pinus > Pinus taeda. The sequence goes on from APFE031173076.1 coordinate 43,928, forward strand.
TTACTTTTTTACTCCAAAAATGGTGAATTATCCCCCATGGTTGACATCATCATTTTGAATGTTATTGGTTCTTATAAATTTTATTTTGGTTGTACATTTTTCCTAGGAGGCCCATTTTAGACCTAAAAATTCCCCTAATACAACATCAGTCCCAACCCTATCGGATTTGTTAGTGTCAATCAGTTCAACCTGTCACCAGTGATCAAATATGCTCTTACAAGGTGTTGTTAGGGTGTCAAGTCAAATTTTTGTCATTTCAGTGAGACTTCAAATAAAAATTTGGTCACTGGTTATCATGTCTAGATCACTGCTACTCCCTTCACTTACTCATGGTCTTCATCACTCATCATGTTCATTGTCTTCTTCGAGGTATCATATCTTCATTAAATGTCTTAGGTCATGAAATGGTTAAATTCCTCATTTTAGGTCATGGTCTAGGTTTTCACTTCATGTGTCATCATGATACCATATGTTGCCAAAAGTATGTCCATCATGTGACTAAGTCGGTAAAGCGAGTTATCAACTTAGGGAAATAAAAATAAAGGTAAAGGTAATATTTAATTTCAAATAAGACAATGTTGCAGTACACTACCTTGCCTCATCATTTCTCATAGGGATGTGTTTGCTTCAAAATATGGTTCTGACAAAATGGAGAATAATTTTACAAAAGTGAAAGAGGGTTTTGTCCATTATAGTCTAAGTAACAAACACATCTTTCCGTTTATTCACAGGTGTTATGATTTGAAACAAATTCACAAAATACACTTGCTACGGGAGAGTTAATGCACTTCTGGATAGCTTGACTTCAAGATCGTTTTTTAGGGGTTTGGAGTAGGTGTTGGCAATTCTTAAGGCCTCTATTGTGTAGAAAACATCCTAAGCTTTCCAATGGTACATTTAGATCATGATTTGGATTAGTGAAAGGCATCCAAAAGTGCTCTACAAGTTGGAGCTTCTCTTTTGTCAGAGAAACCTTGAGGTTTTGGAGTGACCTTGGGAAAATCAAATTTTCTCCCTCATGGAGTTTCTAAACTACATTCTTGAGGTTTCCATCTTATAGAATACTTCAAGATATTTCGAACGAGAGATCAATCTCTCAATTTGGAGCAGTTTAAATCCTCCAAAAGTGGTTTGGAAGATGGCGTTGTGCTTCTGGGAACTGCGCTGCGTGTAGGAACACTGTGTTGTGCGCAGGACAAAGTACCCAAAAATCCTTCAAAACTCTCCCAAATCTAAAATTTTCACTTGCAAGATTGATTTTATTGATTTATAAGGCAAGGGACAGGCAATTACACCATCATTATCCCCCTTTTGCTTTTCCAAATTCATCTCATGTCAATGATTCTTCAAGTTAGGGTTTGTAGTGAAATTTGCATGGGAAATGATAGGGTGAAAATGGCCATATTTAGTTTTTGGTTTCTAAAACATGTAAAATGGTTTTTGACACCTTCATACATGTTTAATAAACCATTTTAACCATTAAATTCACCTCAAAACAAAGTTTTACCTCTCAAAAAGTAAAACCCTAGCTCATTCCTAGAGGTTTTAGGCATTTTTCATTACAAACCCTATTTTTCCTCCTTGCAAGAAGATCACTCTTCCACTGTTTCTTCACTCATTTTCATCAGCTTCCAAAGTTCATATCCACCTTTTTAAAACCTCCTATATCATTTTGTCGAAATCCACCTTCACATCACTTCATTTTCATTCATACCTCACAATTTATTTTTCATTCAAATGAAGGTGGGGTCCTCTAGCAAAATAGTGGAGAAGACTCAGTTACCAAAACCTGAGGTGACTAAAGTGTATAATAAAGGGTAGAGGCTTGTGTTTTCTTCTCACAAAGAGAAAGGGGCTAAGCCTTCTTCATCGACAAAGCAGGAATCGACAGCAAAGGATAAAGATGCAGTTGAACATGAGTTTGAACTAATTGATCGAGAGACTGAGGATCAAACCAAAAACATGAGACAGACTATCAGGGATAAGGACTACCAAATCAACGAGTTGGTGATCAATTTGGAAAGGGAAAAGTATGTTATATCAGTCCTTGAACAGGAAAACAGTCAACTCAAAGCAAAGGAGTTGATACTATAAAAGGAGAAAGCTAAGTTAATGAAACAAATCAGCAAAGGTAAGGAGATCATGACATCAAGAGAGCCTGAAGAATCAGAGGTGAGAGGAAAAAGGAAAAGACCAAGAACAAGAGGCCTCAAGAAAGCTTTGCAAGAGGAACGAGAACAAATTCTGCTTAATGAGGACTTTGACCTAGAAGAAAGGATTGCCCTAGAGGTTCATCAAGATAAGGAATTTTGGCTTAATAGGGTGAATGAACAATTGGAGAAGCTCCTTGAGAAGGAAAATAGAGACAATCAATTGCTCAGACACATGGCGCATCACTATCAAGCTCAAAAGATGATCGACAATGTCAAAGTGAAAAAACAAGAAAATAAGCTCAAGGAGGCCAAAAAAGACCAAAAGGATGAGGGAAACTTGGAGATGCTTGCTGAAGCATCCATGAATCTATAAAAAATCTATTTTTACACCTTCCCTCCAATTTTGAGCAAATTCTGAGCATTTGGAGTTTTTTCAGAATTTTTGGTCTAAGTTTAGAAATTCAGCTGCTCCAGAAGTGCAGCACCTTGGCGTTGCACTTTTTCCTCAGGCCTCGATATGAGGAAAGGTTTACATTTTTGGAAAGGACTTGCCATCCTCTAAAAAAAATTTACCTAGATTTTGTAGAAGTGGCTTAGTTTTGGAGAAAAATGCAAAAAAGTGGCCAAAAACTAGCATTTTGGACCTTTTTTTGACAGGAGCTGCGCTTCTGGAGCGACCTTGGGAGAATGGATTTTTGAAGGTTTTCCCATGCTCCAAATTTAGAAATTCAAATTGTATTGAAAACTATACTTGAATGGATAGTTGAATGCTCTCATATTTTCATTTTGACCCATGGAAGGCACCTAGAAATCAGATCAAAGTCGGCGCTATGCTTCTACTCTTTTTGTGTTTTTATTTGGAAAATTTCAGTGTGTAAAATTTCTAGTTTCTAGTATGACTTGGTCAAAGTCAAGATTCTATATGTAATGGCACTATTTATAAGGCTAGGTGATGTAGGCATGAATAAATGTACATAATAGGTTGTTTTTTATGTTTATTAGGCCTCATAAAAGAAGCAAACTCCTAAACAAACTCTTCATGAAGTGTTTGAGTTGCACCTTCTCACTCTCACCTGTTGGTTGAGAGAATCTTGGAATCAGTTCCTCCACCAAGGAATTCGACTTCTAAAGGTGGGAAAGTGGTCTAGGAAGAGTCTATATGTATCATTTGTCCTCAGGAGAAGAGGGTTGAACTTTTTGTGAAGGAGGCTTTCATTGTAATCATCTTTCAGTGAATACAGATACAAGTTGCAAATATTTTCAAGGAACTCTAACCCAATGAGTTCATGGTGCTTGTACTTCATTCTTTTTGTTTTCTCATGGTCTAAACATCTTTATCTACATTATATCTCTTCTTTTTATGAATTCCTTGTGATAAAATACTCATAATTCTTTTTTTTCAAGCTCAGTTATCTGGTTTTCATGGTTATGTGTTTTGTCTTCCTAAGCTAATCAAATCATGTTTATTTATGCTCATTAGTTTCTTCCACACTATATCCTCTATAATACACTGAAAAATACTCAAATTACACCATGGCTTCTAACCTCTAGCTCCTTCTTATGTTTGCTCCTGTATTCCCACAACCTAGACCTACTTGTGGCTCCAAACCCTAAGTTCAGCAAATCCTTAAAAAACCAGTTTTTCACAAACAAATACTCATATCTAGCCTAAAATTCATTTTCTTTAAATTCATATCACTAATAATAGACTTAGAGATATTTTAAGGACTAACAGGATCGTCGATGATACATTGTATCGGGTCATTGTGGACTCTATTCTTCACATGTGTCTCACCCTTGAAGAGGTTGAGTGGGTCTGAAATGATTGCCACTCTGGTGCCTGTGGTGGTCATATGTTTGGATATTCCACTGCTTGGAAAATCCTTCGTGTCGTTTATTTCTGGCCTTCTATCTTCAAAGACTGCATTCTAACTGTCCAACAATTCCATGAATGCCATATTTTCAACTGCAAGTACCGTGCCCCACCTGCACCCCTACATCAAGTAATTATCGTTGACCCATTTTCGAGATGGGGTATTGATTTCATGACATGCAACCCTCCCTTGGCCAGGGGGCATGGTTATATCATCGTTGTCGTCGACTATTTTACTAAATGGTTAGAGGTGATGCCTACATACAATGTTGACGGTATCGCTGCTTCTTAGTTCCTTTTTAACCATGTCATAGCATGTCACAGATGGTATTACTGAGGCTCTTACCTGTCATAGACGGTTCGTGAAATGGTACCCTGGATCTCCCACAATAGCCACTGGAAAATCAAGAGAATTAGGGCACAAAAAGCACTTTCAAAGCTCAGTTTAGTAAAATGGTAAAAAATGAAATTACTTTTACCTATTCATAAGTTTTGAAGGTCATTTTGTCAATATTTTTCATAATATTTTAATATTTTCTCTCGATATTGGTGATGGGTGTGTTTCTTGTGCATTTACAGGTGCCTTCAATGTGAACAGTGATCATTATTGACTGATTCTGGGAGTTTTATTTTATCACTTTTTCGGACTCATTAAACAAACGAAAAAGAAACCCCCCTAGATTCATCTTTTAGCTCTTTTCTGACTCTCTAAAACTGAAAAGATTGACGATTACTTGCCGTTTTGAACTCGTTAAAGCAAATGAATGGATGTCACCTTAGTATAACTTTACCCCTTTTTTGGGCTGAGATTGACTACTTACAAAAAAGGTACACCTTCGTCGACATGGTCAAGAGGTTCCCTCAGATGTTATTTTCTACCTTTTCGAGTTCGAGGGATAAATTACAAAAAGGGACATGATGGAGTTTTCTTTTTCATTTCTTTCTCAAACTCTCCAAACATGAAAATGGTACCGAGTTATTCTTACTTTGAACTCGTTAAAACTTTACGATGAAAGACTCGTCACCATGATGAGACAGAGCTTCTCCTTCCTAGGGCTCGTAAAACTTACTAAGATGGATTCATTCAAAGAATTAACTTACATGACAATCATATGTTATCCCCTTCAAGCTTGTGATAAAAATAATTGGGGTACTCGCTAGAAATAGCGGGGAAAAATGAAGATGAGACATTATTTTTATAGGCAACATGTCGCTCTTGAACATGACACTCTTCTACTCTTGTGTCGGCTTTGGGATATCCTCACTCAGTCACTTGTCCTCCTGGTTTTGGGTGATCCATTTTGCCTATCATTTGACCATTCCACACTTTCATCATGACATTTAGTCCTATGTTGAGTCAAATGCTACCACACTCCGGAGTCGTGTCGCTAATATGTTCAAGAGAAGTCCAATTTGCAGTTATTTACCTATACATTGTTTGAGTCATTGCTACAGTCCTGAATGTTATTCCACTTTATTCCTTGTTTTTCTTCGATGATGGGGGATTCATCATTGCCCTCCTTCAATGGATCCTGTTAACTTTAGCTCATTATCCAGGAAGATGAATTTCAGTACCTTAGAGTTGGCATGCCCTAATGGGCAGTTCTTCCCATCCGATGATAGTTCTTCATTATTAGCTTTCGACCGGGTGATTCCACAAGTGTTCAACCTCATTTTCATTATCACATTCATGAATTGTACTGTTTTACCTTGGGATCCATTATCATTATTAGTGGTTTCTCTCATGCATGTTAATGGTCGACACCATTTGCCAATAATCATGTGGTTTTCTAGCATGTTTGACTTCAACATGTTTATTCGCATGTTAGGATTCATAGATTGATTGGGTCGAGATGGAGCGCAAGACCCTGAGTCTTGTCTATTATGACTCGGGCTACATGGAGTTATATATCATTCATGATTGTACACATGTTTCTACTATACAAATGGTTGTGACCATATCGTGATACTTTATATCTATGATGATCCTTGTTATCTAGATGGTTGCACCCATACCATGGATATTTTCATATTGTCTTCATCATTCGAATGACTACGTCCATGTCGTGGATTCATTTCTTGATCTCATATATGTATATGCATCCTTGATTTGCAAGTCTCCTAACATTGTGTTTCCTCGCCCTTGTCAAAAGCTCATAAAGCATCTCAACCATCACTCCTCGTTTTTCCTTCATGCTTTAGGGGGCATCTGTTACATAGTATTTTGTCATGCCTCCTACACTTCCCTATGAAATACCTTAAAGTTCCTTAAACATGATCATTATATAGTATACTCATCCATGTATATAACTCAGATCCCTCCTTTAACTTTACTTGGAAAATCTATGGAGCTTTCCCTGAAGAAATAGCTCTTAAAACCCTAAAATGAGGGTCATCACCCTTATGAAGCTCAAAACTGTGATGATTTCCTATTGCACCATGTTAGGCTAGTAATGGCATCGCTCTGTTCCCTTGCATACCCATGAGGGTCTCAAAAAATAATTTTTCCCAAAGAGGATGAGAAGCTTCGTGATCTAGAAGCTTCCAGAGCGACGATCTGGAGGTGGTTTCGCATAGATGAGGTCAAATCCTCCTAATTTTACATCTTGGTCTCATCCCTATGAGTTACCTCATTTAGATGTGGGCCTAATCCTATCTTTGGATAATTCCTAAATCCCTCTCCCAACCTATAAATTCCTCCTCTCCCATTCCCAAATGGTTGGTCTATGTCCATTTGCAACCCTATGCTGGTGAGCTTGTGCTTAGAGGCTATTCATTATACTTGGAGAAGGAGTGTTTGGAGAGTTTCTTGGCTTGGACTTGGATTACCACTCAAGGAGAGACCTTCAATATCATTGCTATGGTTGTAAGCTTCCCTTTGTTCATTAAATAATACACAATTGTTGGTTCATCTTTCCAAAATATATATGTTCATATATGTATTAGCTTGGCATTCCTTGATCAGCTAAGTAGGTTATTATTGGATTTGCTATTGGTTTTGGCATGCTTTGTTGTCTCTTGATCATTGGTGCAAGTACATAAGCATTGAAAGAATCGGTAACAATTCTGTAACAAGTTGTTCGAGGATCTCATCAAAGGAAATCGAAAAAGCATCAGAGTGTGGTAGGTCATCTCTCTCGTTCTACTTTTCAATTATAATCTAGGAAGATTTCCATTTGATTGTCACTTCAATTGCTATACCCACTCATTGGGCTAAAGGGATCGTCTTTGTCTGCAAAGAGGATTAACCTTGTCAACAATAGGCCTAGGACATGGTGGCCTCCACATAATCCCAACTGTTATTATATTGGCACGGGGGAAAACCCATGAGACATGTTAGCCCAGAAGGTTTTCCCTAGAAAAACCTTGAGTATGCAAGGTGGAAAGGGTCGGGTAATAGAAACCAGGTAACATAAATATTTCTGCCAACCAACAGCCCATCAATTAAACATGTACATACATATACATATACATATACATATCCACCCATGAACGGGTCTAAAACAAATACGCTATTGTCAATTGGTGCTATGAGGTTGGTTAGGTAGTCGTGTGGGTGCCACATGGCAAGTTGATATGGCAGCACCTTCTAATTTTCTGTAATTTCAAATGATCACATTGTTGGAAATGTAACTAGTGGCAGTCTTCATAATGTAATTCAAATTTACTATTGATATATTTATTATATTCATTGATCATTATTTTATTTCTAATCAAAGCATGTTCTTCATATTTATAGCATCAATTGAGTCAAAATAAAATTTATTTTGAGTCAAAGTCCCATTTGGACTTCCTATAACAAAAGTAAAAAAGAAAAAAGTTTTGTGTCAAAGATTCAAAATGTCATCCACAATACCATGTCGGTAGTCCTTGTTCAAGTCGGCCTAAAGAGGCATCTATTTGATCTCTTGGATAGCTAAAATATGAGTCAATTCGATCACTTGAGGAGCCAATTCATTCATCAATCATCTCATATATTTCTATGCAAGAATAAGAAAAAAAATCAGTGAAGGTCAAAGGAGAGAGAAGATAAACTATTTTTTCCCTAAATTTTTCCACACATGAGATTTTCCTACTATTTTTCAGAGGTTGTTACAGGGCTGAAATTTTAGGAGTTGACCAGATTTCAAAGATTTGACTAGTGTTGACTTTTGTTGAATTTGACTTGATTGGAGGAGACTTAGAGGAGGGTCGACTTGGGTCTTGGTGGCAGTATTGGTCTTAGCCTTGGGTCTTGGATATATCACTTTGATATGATTCTATAAGAAGAGGATTTTTGGATTTTCCCCCTTGTGGGGCTTTGCCCTAGATTGGAGCCTAATTTCTTGTGTTCTTTGTCTCTTTATGATATTTATGTTTCGGTAATTGGTTGATGAAGAGAATATAAATTTAATACGAAGCAAACAAACATTCACAAGTAATTATCAAATTAAGATAAATCAACCCTAAATCCACCAGCATCTTGGTTTCTCAACATTGTATCAGAGCTAAGGTGAAAGAAGGACAGTCTAAAGATCACATCTTGTTGGCATATTTGAAGACATTCATGTAGCAATTACGCTTGAATATATCCTTGTAGTAGTCATATCTCTTTCTATCAAAGGAAAAAATACTTGAAGGCCATCAAATTTGTAGCAACCATCACTCAAGGAAATCCCTGGAATCCAAATCAATATTCTTGGAGACATCCTCATACTTCCAATTAGATGGCATGCAAAAGGTTGAAGCTTATTGTCTAAAGGTACATAAATTTTATCTTTGTGGCACCATGAGTGTAGTACTATGAGAACTCTGACATATATTGTTTTAAGGTCATTACTATGTGTTACATACAAAGAACAAAATGTAAAGGTATACTCTTTTTCCAAGTTCTATAACTCTATGGAAGGTCCAAAATTAATATTTTTTCTCAAAGTGTATTACTATCTGAGATATAGTTCAAGGCCGAGTTTTATAAGTAAGAATATATGCACTCTCTCAAGAAATAAAGGAAGGTCAGATCTCTGAAACAATTTCCTATGGTATGCAAAGTATCCAAAGTCTTTTAATATGCAAAGTATCTATAGCATTGTGACATGCAAAGACACTATGGTAACCCTAGATAGAGGAAAACGTTTGAGACTTGAACATCTGAACCTGTGGTAGCATTTATAACTTGTGATGATACTTTGGAAATGAAGCAATCTGAATTATTTGTGGTAGAATATCATAACTATGTGTCACAATAGTCCAAAGTCTTTGTGATATAGCAAAGATACGATCTGTGTAAAAACATAATTTGTCTATCCAAACTATCATGAAGACTTGAACATCTAATTTTCAGGAATTTGTGGAGGAAGATGAAGAGTATCTAGTGAATCCTTTTATATCTCACTCTTTCTCATGGTTGAAGGTTTATTTTATAAGAGGCATCTTTATAAAAAGGATCAAATATTATCCAAGAAAAATTTGTAAACTTCTTCTTTGTGCTAAGACATATGAATCCTACTATATCATCATATTCATGATGATTCAAGGCATCTATAATTTATTCAATATATCAAGGCATCCAAAATTTTTATTCAAAAAGGAATTTAAGTTCAATAAGGGATGTTACTCCATGAAAGAAGGCCCATGTTTGTGATTTGAAGCAACCATACTTTCGAAAACCTTCTCCTAATATACATAAATAAAGGAAGTGATGCAAATTCTTGTAGCATATATCTCAATGTTTATGTGAGTTCTATTGATACATATTCCTACAATAAAGCATGCTTAGCATGGCACCTATATCTCTTTGACGTGGCAAACTATCTCTACAGACAAGTTCATGTAGAAAAAAATTCATTGTGGCAACGTGCTTCTAAGAGTCAAAGAATCTATGATGACATTAAGAAAGATATCCAAAAAGTTAAGTCTAGAAATTCTTCTCTATATGCATTTATGAGGCACTATGACTATATGTGAGTTCTTGAAAAATTGGTGACATGTACATAAGTCACCTTGTTGTAGAAACTGAAACAATTAGAGACTGATACCTTGAAAACTCCATGAACAATAGTAACAATATATTTGAAGTCATGCAACACTATTATGTGAAGCACCCATGATACCAATATTTATTTCCTATACATTATAGAAGAATGAATGACACCAATGAAGTCAACCTAAAGCCAAGACAAAGGTAGCAACGCAAAAAATTTTATGTAGTTTGTCCAATGGTTGAAGGATTGAGACACCTTTGTTGGAAGAAATTTTGTACATAAAGTCAAAGAATCAAATCTTTGCAAGAAGATATAAGATAAGGTAAAAAGAGGTATGTATCATTCTTGTTCATTTCATAGTTGTATTGCAAACTATTGTGCATATAATGTTAAGTTTTCTAGATCATGGTGAACTCACATGAGGAAAAAGTTAATGATCGTATGCTCTTATGAAAGTTAGTGTCATATTTATATATGTTAGAGTTATTTTATGTAGCATTTTAAATCTCTCCTTACATATAAGGACTAGGTTTCTAGGGTCAAAAAATGAAATCTTTGGTATAGAAGGCTTTTTAATGTCTCTAATATTTTGCAACTAACTCTATAGTGTGTTTATAGAACTTCCAATTCTTAAATGGAAGATCTTGAAGACTTTGGAGAATCTAGGGTTTATAAACCCTATATAAGGTTTGATTTAGATAACCCTAGGAAAAAAACCCTATCTTATCATTTATGTTATAAGAAGTAGATCAAACCCTTGATGATGACGGAAATGAAATTAGGCTAATGTGAGAACAAGGTTGGTGAGCAGGTTCAAGATTAAGAGGGAGTTGTTCTTCCTCAAAAGATAAGTACTCTACATCTCCTTGATTGCTACTACTCTATTGTATTTATACTTTGCCTTTTTTTTTCTTTTGTAGTCTTCTAATAAAGCTTGCAAGTCAAGACAAGACCTATCTAAGCTTGATTAGCAGATGGAGGAATTGGAATAATATGGAAAAGCATAAATATTAAGTGGGGTGAAGAAGAAATAAATTATTTGATAGCACAAAATAAATAGTTCACCTACCTCAGCTGGAAAGAGGGAGATACGGTTGGTTCGATTCAAGAACATATTGATTGGGTTGAAAGTATTGATGTTGATAGAGATATTGTTTATGATGTTGATAGAGATATTATTGATGATTGAAATTTGATATGGTTTCTATAAGAATTTCAATCTAGATAATGTGAAGCAATGTTGACTTTAGAGGGAGCTAGAGGCAGAAATTGACTTGAAGGATCTTACAACTTCAAATTTGGAGCAACATCAGTAGATTTGGCAATGTTAAGAAGAAGAGACACATAGAAAATTCATGAGGTAGAAAATGTGGCAGTTAGTACAATCAGTTGTGAAGCAAAATGTTTTATGAACTAGTTGAAGAAATTTTTTTCAAGGCTACGATTAACAGATAACCGATAAGTTTTAAGTACTTTATGATTCATGACCAAATGCGGGATGAATTCACATAGAAACAACATATCTTCATTGACAAAGTAGATAACTGATGTATTGGTGATGTTCCTTTATATGAAAAGGAATGGGACAAGATGAGGCTTGTAGATGTCTCCTCCCTAGTTGAGGGGGAGTGATTGTGGACACCATATTCTTCTTGTGTCATGTACTAAGGCCATGACTAACAGTCGTAAGCTTAGTAAAGGAAAGAAGGAGAATGGTGGATTGGATAAGCATCTGGGACCAATATTATCTTAGTATTTCTATCCAATATAAGAATAGTCCTAACAACCGATATTCTTTAAGGATGTGTATCCAAGAAAAGAATAGTCCTATCAGGACATACCTGGTGAACATTCGGATGGGGTATGTGCCTAGAGAGGCAATGGTGTCTAAATTTATGCCTCTTGACATTGTGCTTTGATCTAGTGGAGAGATACAACTTGTTAGTCAAGGCCTTATTATTTTTTACAATGTTGGCTATGTTGATGCTTATCAATCGAAAACCCTTCTTATGAGAATATTTCAACTTGAGAGTATCTTGTTGTGTCATTATGAATACCTCCCTAGTTAAGAGGGAGTGTTGGAAATGTAACTAGTATCAGTCTTCATAATATAATTCAAATGTACTATTGATGTATTTATTATATTCATTCATTATATTCATTATTATTATTTTATTTCTATTCAAAGCATGGTCTTCATGCTTATAGCGCCAATTGAGTCAAAATAAATTTTATTGAGTCAAATAAATGTAAATGAGTCAAAGTACCATTCGGACTTCTATTTAAAAAAGGAAATTTTTTTTTTTTTGAGTCAAAGAGTCAAAATTTCATCCAGAAGACCAATTTGGCCCTCCTTGGTCAAGTTGGCCTAAAGAGGAATTTATTCGACCTCTTGGAAAACTATAAATATGAGGCAATTCAATCACTTGAGGAGCTAATTCATTCATCAACCATCACATCGATTTTTTTGCAAGAAGGAGAGGAAAAATCTGTGAAGTTCAAAGAAGAGAGAACCAATGTCAAAATAAAGAGAAGATGAATTATTTATGCCCTAAATCTATCCACAGATGTGAGTTTCTTGCAATTTTTCAAAGGTTGTTACAAGGTTGAAATTTCAGGGACTGAAATTTTAGGAGCTAACCAGATTTCAAATATTTGGCCAACTTTGTCTTTTGTTGAATTTGACTTGATTAGAGGAGACCTGGAGGAGGGTTGAATTGGTTATTTATGGTAGTATTGGTATTGTTCTTGGGTCTTGTATATCTCACTTTGATATAATTCTATAAGAAGAGGATTTTTTGGTTTTCCCCTTTGTGGGGGTTTTCCCTAGCTTGGAGCCTAATTTCTTGTGTTCTTTTTCTCTTTGTGATCTTTATGTTCTGGTAAATTTATTGATGAATATAATATAAATTTAATAAGAAGCCAACAAACATTCACAAGAAATTATCAATTTAAGATAAATCAACCCTAAATCCACTAGCATCTTGGTTCTCAACACACATCTCTTGATCTGAAGGTCGGATCGAAGCAAAATTTTATAGCAACTGAATTTTATTACCAAGACAAAGACAATGGTGATATTAATTTTGGGTTTTGAAAAAGAAAAAGAAAATAATAATAATAATTAGTCCATTTCTCTAAAGAGAGATTGAATTAGCAAGTGAACACTTTTCACCAACATTAAGTCGGGGTGTTTAGAGGTGGTAGCAGAGCATCCAGGTTCAACACTTGGACTGGATGGGTTCTATCATGAGCAAGTAACCATAGGCTCTTACAAAGTGGTTTCATGTTGATTTTTAGAAAAATTGATAGTACTAACATTTAGGTGGTAAAAGTCAATCTATGACTATTTGGCTGCATATATGACTCACATCGTTACTTGGTGACTTTCCTATATAGCGTAGACTAAAAATTTACATGTTTCATTGTTATTAATGAGCTAATAGTTGAGTTAGAAGGTATAATTTTTTGACTATGGAAGCATGTATATGGATGTCGAAAATTGTTGGTTAACTAACATTGGTGTGCAAACATCGATTCTTTGTTGCAGTTGGCCTCATTATAACAACTCTATAAAAGCAAGATCATGGGCCTGAGCTCTTCCCTTTTTTTATATTATAATGTCTCTAATAATTGTGTGCGAATGACAGCACATCACAAGCAGTGAAAGGCAGTAAAAATTCATAAGAATGGGGACCAAAGAGGTATAATATAGCTCTGACTAGTCACAACATGGATATGAGGAAGCCAAGATATATGAAGAAGAAATATCATTTGGAAAAGGGGGAGTGAAAACTTCTCCTCATTGGATCAGATACCTTGAGGAGCCTAAGGGACGAGGTCAGAATTTTTAAGGTAGATAATGAAATTTTGGTGAGAGCTAGGAGAGGAAACCTAAAATAAATGCAGTCATATTGTAAAATCTCTTAGACTTGCAGAGACAAAGGAAACAGGAATTGAGAACGAGTGATATAGGTGGGAGAATCCTTTAGGAATTAGAAAATAAAACAAATGGGGCTAATGATAGTGAGTCTTCAAAGAGGCATATGTGGGAAAGTAAAGATACCATCAAGGGAAATGTACCACAAAGTACCCCAGAAGGAAGAACCAACACTTATGTGCATCATTTTGGTAGATATTCCATCTATACTACCAGGAGGCACCCATAATTTTCATAATCATCATCAGAGGAAAAGAGGAAAGGACGGTATGCCCAACAAATTTAAGAAATCCAATCCATCCACATTTGATGGATATATGAAGAAATTTGAAGATGTAAAAGCTTGGTTGCTTGGAATGAAGATTTTTTTCTAAACCCATGATTATTCTGGAAACATGAAAGCCAAGATTGCCACCTATAGGCTGAATGGAAAAGCAGACATATGGATGGAAGATTTGAAGAATATTAGAGATAGAATGGAAATGTAGTTATCTTGGAGTGAATTTGAAAATATTTTTAGAAATCATTATTTATCAGAGTGATACTATGACAACAAATCAAAAGAATTTTATGAGCTCAAGATGGGACAAATCTCGGATGACAAGCATGTCACTAAGTTCCTATAATTATTGATATATGCACCATATATTAAATATGATAAGGCCAAGATCCAAAGGTTCATCAGTGGGTTGCGTATGAAATTTAGAGACCGAATTGAATTCCTGGAACCGCAAATAGTGAATGAGGCCATTAAGAAATTGAAACATTGTTATGAGGAGGCAAAGCGTAGGCTAGAAATAAAAAGTGATTGGAGAGAAAAGAGATGTGCTAGAAATAATAATAAATGGCCCAAGAAAATCATGTAGAAGAAGGAAGGCACACATCTAGCCAATGCAAGTTGATTTTAGTAGAAATTTGACCCATCTGCTAAAGGCCATGTGCATCATCCAATAATAGATCATCACAAATCTGAGAGAAAAGAGTAACTAAAATGTTGGTGAGAACCACTAGAAAAGGGACTTTCCACACCAAAGAAATTCATAGCCAAATATTTACATGCCCAAGAAGATTGTGCAGTGGATGATGTAGCACAAAGCTTGCCCACAATTTATGTAACATAGGAAATCCCCAGGTAGACCACCAAGCATCGATCATTAAGATGGAAGGAAAGTTATGTAATAAATTCATTTCCATTTTGATTTACCTCGGTTCTAATTATAATGATGTTCATCTAGAGCTCATGGAAAAATGAAAAATCACTAAAGAATTACACACATAGCCATTATTATTTCTATTGGAAATAGGAACAGAGAGAAAAATAGTCATTGGGTGAAATCATGTGCATTTGAGACCAGTGGCACACCCACATCAACACATTTAAATTTGCTTCCATTGGATGTGTACAACATGTTATTGGGTAAGGATTGGTTGTATATGCACAAAAATAAGGTTGATTGTTTTGAAAAAGAAATTGAATGCTTGGATGATGTTGGGGAGAGAATAATTTTACAAGGAAAATGAAAGCTAATTTCAGTGAGGTTGATCACAACAATGTAGGCTAAATGTAGTTTCCAGAAGGGCTGTAAAAAAAAGAATCGTGCAAATAGCCAGTGATAAGGAACCTAGTGACAATGTTGGGAAAGAAGAAATTGAAACGTTAAATAAATATTTGGTGTTGCAGTAATATGATGATGTGTTTCCAACAAACATACCAAGTTTACCTCCTCATAGGGAAGTCAATTTATCTATTGAATTGGTGCCTAGACCAACGCTGGCATCTAAAGCACCATATTGGATGAGTACACTGGAGCTTGTTGAGTTAAAATTAAAACTAAAATAAATGCTTGATAAAATGTTACATACATCCAAGTGTGTCATTGTGGGGAGCTCCAGTGTTATTTGTGAAGAAAAAAATGGGATTCTACAACTCTGTATTGATTACAAAAATATGAATAAAGTAAATGCTAAGGACTGGTATCCATTTCCATTGATTCATGATTTATTCAATCAACTGAGAGGAGAATAAATCTTCGCTGAGATTGATTTGAGGTATGGATATCATCAAGTGTGTATCAAAGAAGAAGATATCCATGAAATTTCTTTCAGGATGAGGTAAGAGCACTACGAGTTTGTAGTGGTACCCTTTGAACTTACGAATTCTCCTACTACTTTCATGAGTATAATGAATAGTGTGTTACATCCTTATTTGGAAAAAAAAAACATTGTTTTTGTTAATGACATATTGGCATACTCATGAATTGAGGAAGAGCACAAAAAGCACTTGGCTGCAATATTACAATTGTTGAAAGCACACAATATTTATGTAAATCTTGGAAAATGTGAATTATTCTAATCACAAATATATTACTTGGGGCACATCGTCTCCAAGGAGGGGATATCAGTTCATCCAGAAAATATCAAGGCCATAATGGAGTGGCCAACCCCAAAGAATGTGAATGAAGTTATATCATTTGTGGGATTAGAAGGTTATAAAGGAGGTTCAGTAGGAACTTATACATGATAAGCCATCCTATCACATCATTGCAAAGGAAAGGAAAGAAGTTCGAGTGGGCAGTTGAATATGTAGCAAGCTTCAAGCAGCCGAATCATTTTCTCACTAATGCAATCATTTTGATGATTGTATATCCAAACAATAATATTATGGTATGCACGGATGCTTGCAAGGAAGGAATGAGTGGAGTCTTGATGCAGGAAGGATAGGTAGTCTTCTATGAGTCATGGAAATTAAATGAGAATGAAGCAAACTATGTGACCCATGATCTAGAGTTAGTTTCCAATCATTCATGCATTAACAATGTGGATGCATTACCTCCATGAGAGAAGATTCACACTCATGATAGATCATGGTGGACTCAACTATTTGTTTTCTCAACCTAAGTTGAACACAAGACAAACTAGTTGGTTGGCCATACCTAGTGAGTTCGACTTTGAAATCAATTATATAAAAGGAAAATAAAATAGGGTTGTTGATGCACTTAGTAGAAGGATTCAATTGAATCACTTAGCATTCATAAGCTCTTATGAAGTGGACATGGTAAAAAGGGTAGAAAATGTAGGATGACATGATGAAAATTTTTAGTGACCAAAGGAAAATCTACAATAAGAAGGTGAGGATGAAGAATATAATTTCATAGATTATGGCCTAGATATATTCAAGAATAAAATATATGTACCAAATGATGATGATTTGAAGAGGCTTGTAATGAAAGAGTTCCATGAGAAACCATATTTCGGTCATCTAGATATCAAAAGATACTCACAACCATCAAAAAGTTTTATTATTGGTCTAGCTTGAAAAAGGAAGTGGTCGATTTTGTTTCTAAATGCATAGAATGCCAGAAATTGAAGGCTTAATGTAAACACCAAGAAAGGTTATTGTGGCCCATAACGATTCCAGAATGAAAATGGGAAGAAATCTCCATGGATTTCATCATCGATTTACCAAGAACCTCTAAGAAACATGATGCAATTATGGTGGTTATTCGCAATTGACAAGTTCAGTAAGGTGGCTCATTTTATACAAGTCAAATCCACCAATTCAGCTAATGAGGTGACTCATATTTTCATAAAGGAGATTGTGTGGCTATGTGGAATTCCTAAGAAAATCATCTCAAATAGAGATGCCAAGTTTACTTTGAAGTTCTAGAAGGAGTTATTTGCAGGATTGGGGAATGAATTGGCCTTCAGAACAACTTATCATCCACATATGGATGGAAAAACAAAGAGGACAAACAGAATCCTCGAGGACATGTTGAGGATATATGTAATGCACCAGCCCAAGAAGTGGGAAGAGTATCTTTGTCTTGTAGAGTTTGATTACAATAATGGGTATTGTTATCACTCCAAGAAACTCTCTTAGGTTGTAGCTCGGAGATGCCTGGTAACATATAATCTTCAATATTGTTCTCTGAACTATTGGAATAAATGATGGTTTGGATCAAGTTATATAACCATTTCAGCTCTATTCTCACTCAAGGCATGCATGAACACTCTCACCAATACAAGGCTTTAGATCACTAATGCTTAATAATTTATAAATTCAATGGGTAGATGGAGAACACAGATTATAATAGCAGATTGCATACATAAACATAAATGAATGGCTAGCTTGTTTCTGGGAAAACAAGTGTCTTGTCAATGAACTAGCCCTCTAGGATTGGCAGTTATCCTTGAAACAAACAATCAAAGCAATTTGTGATTTCCTCTATGTATGATAGATAAGATAGAGGCAAAGGAACCAACCTGGATCTTTCGCTTAAGTCCTTGCTTGATCTCTCTCTCCCTTGACAAAGCTTGCAACTCCTCTCCTACTTATCCCGCTTAGAGAATACCTGTAGAAACAAGGTAAAAAAACACCATCAAAGCATCTTGATCTATTATATCATACGCATTGTATAATCAGAAATACAATGAACATACAATAGCATTCACAAATAACAACATTCACAAATACACAATTGTATGGAGGAAAACTCAAAGAACTTTATTAAATATGAAGGGAGAATTACAACCCAACTGTCTGATCCAGCATCATCCTCCCAGCATCAAAGCCCTCTTCACCTCATGAAAAGCAAGATCACCCAACAATACAATGCTCTTTCTTAGATACAAACTATTAGCACTTCCTTGCAAATTACAAAATTCCAGCTTCTAGATCACTCAGATGAGGGATCCATTTATAGATGTGTGCAAGGGTGTGAGTCATCTCTGGGTTTTTGATTAGTGTCATTCCACTTGTTGTTCTTGGTTCCACTTGGATATTTCTTGGATCTCTTACTCATCCCTGGGCGAATTCAGAGAGGCAAGTGTCATAGGAGAAGTTTCTAGAAGATTCCATAAGCATCCACTTAGCGAACTGTCTCGCACATTTGTCCATTCTCACTCATCGCACCCCATAGAAGGCCTCTTCAGTATGCATTGCACCTGGCTTGTGTAGAAGTCAGTATGCATCGCACCCTAATAGTGGAGCAGTCAGTATGGTCTAGTTTTGGCCAGTTTTGGATGGCTTTTCATGTGGAATTTTTGCGAAATGATGTAATCAATTGACCATGATCCTTTAGGGTATGAAACAACACTCTTAGGGGTTAAAGAGCCCTATTTTATCGACATATAAGATTGGGTTTGAAGTGCCCAAATATGTCTATAATTGTTTCCCCCTAAAACATGAAGTCATAAATCTTTGATGTCGGGTGAAATGCTTTATCATGAGGATCCGAGGTATTCGAACCGGAAGGTGACCTGTATAAGATACAATACAATACATCATCATAATATAATTTTTTCATGATCTAGCTGAGGCGGGCATTCCCATGCTCAGCTTTATAAATTCATTTCATGTACATAGAACAGATAATCGTCTGCAGTTGCACACTGGTGATTCTTCATATGTAGGGTCATGATCCCTGGCTTGGATGACCATCTGTGCAGCTTCTGTGTACATTTTATGTCTTTATATTCTTGAATATATCGTAGCCTGGATGGATGAAACTAGATCCAAGGTCTTCAAACTTGTTCAATCTTTGCCCGATTTACAAGTCAATCCATGTGAAGAGATTTTCTAAAGTCGAACATGGAAAGACATCGCCTGATTACTAGCCAATAATGTGAGTTGTTAACAGACGCGAGAGGAATCAACGATAATGATAATGACCCTCAAGGTACTACAGTACAATTCACGTGGTTTGAATATATGATCTGATGTCAAACACCACGCAAAATATTTTGGTCGAAGGCCATTGATGTCAATGTGTTGCCAGAACTAAGAAACTTGCCATTGAGGCATGCAAGCTTCAAAGTACTGAAAGGGTTATTTCTAAGTCAACTTCTTGGATAATGAGCTGATGTCAACAAGAAGTGACCTATCATAGGAGGACCTTAATGTATCCCACATCTACAACATGAAACGAAGTAAATGATTTTTTGGAGGTGAAAATGATCTGCCGACACAAGGTTCAGGAATGGCGGTCATGAAAAATGGAGGGTGAAGGTATTGCAGTGGATGAGGCATTAACTAGATTTTTATTGTGGTTTCTCAATTGAATGACTTCTCTTGAAAATATCGGCGACACTAATATGGATTGGTAGCGTTAACCCCAAAAAATGGATGGTATGGAGGACCAATGGCAATATGACCGGTGAACGGAATAACCCAACTCGACTTAATCATGGTGATGGAGTGAAAGTGTCATGTTCAAGAGCAACCTGCTACCATAAAATTCTTCAATTTTTCTTCCCTTTTCCCCAGTCATTGCTAACCAGTACCTATTTATTTTTGTCAAGCTTGAGGAGGATAACATATGCTTGTTCTATAATTTTCCCTTCGGTCAAACCTGTCGCTATGTTTTAGCGAGCCTAGCGATAGTGAAACTCATTTTTGTCTAGGTGTTTCCAAGAAAACTAGTGTCTTTTCGATCTGCTAGTCTCACTAAAATGGGTAGCTATCTTAGAAACAAACAATTCAAAGCACTTCAAGATTTCCTTTATGTATGATAGATAAGAGAGAAGCAAAGAGGACCAACCTTATCTTCCGCTTGGCTCCTTGCTTGTTTCCTCTCTCCCTTGATAGATCTTGCCACTCTTCTCCTACTTGTCCCACTTTAGAGAATACCTATAGAGGCAAAGAAACAAAACACTATCAAATCATCTCAATCTATGATATCATAAACAATGCAGAATCCAAAATACATTAACCATACAATTGCATCTACAAATAACAAGATTCACAAATACACAATTATATGGAGGAAAACTCAAAGAACTTTATTGATAGTAGAAGTAGAAGAGAGGATTACAACCCAGCTGTCTGATCCAGCATCATCCTCCCAGCATGAAAGCCCTCTTCACCTCATGAAAATCAATATCACCTAACAATACCATGTTTCTTCTCAAGGAGAAACCAACACCACTTCCTTACAAATTACAAAATTCTAGCCTCCAGATCTCTTAGATGAGAGATCCATTTATAGATATTTGCAGAGGGGTGAGTCAGCTTCTGGGTTTTTTATTAGTGTCATTTTACTGATAGTTCTTAGTTCCATTTGGAGATTTCATTGATCTCTTAGTCATCCTTGGGCGAATTCAGAGAGGCAAGTGTCGTATGAGCAGTTTCTAGAAGATTCTCTAGGTTTCCATTTAGCAAACTGCCTCTTCCATTTGTCTACTCTCACCCGTCGCACCCCACAGAAGTCTCTTTTAGTATGCATCGCACCTGGCAAGTGTAGTGTTGGAATTATGATTCTGGTTTGGCACTATGGCACAAGTGTTGTACTTGATGGCAACTCTCTCATGTGGCAGATCTGTGGCTCTCAAAATCAAGAAAATGAGATGCCCATAGGTGATACGAAGAGAAGCTGCAGGCCCGCAGGTTCTCCAACCAAGAACTGCGGACATACCCGCAGGTGCTCCGTTCAGAAGGTGCGGACCCCAGTTCACTCACTCCAATGCAGAGAAGTGCGCACACGTGGGATTTCTTATGTTTCGTCCATGGTATTTAGTCCGACATTTTTTATCCTATGGTCTTGGTCTGTGGTTTTGGCATCTAAAATATTAAACCCAGGTTTTGGATCCCTTGTATTGGTTTTCTATGGTTTTGATCCATGGTTTGAGTAAGAGCTTGCGTATATAAAGGAATGGAGATCATTTGGCTATGTACTGGTGAAATTTGAATATCTTAAGATCTGAAATTTTGGGTAATCGGCTTAAAAAGCAAGATCTATATGAAGATGAAATCTGAAAAAGTAAGGTAGATCTGTTGATAGGTTATGATCTCTTGGGCGCATGTTCAGATCTGTGGATTTGACAGTCTGTGGCACATTGGAGGACTGAGAATTTGGCTATATACAGAGGTCCGCAGGCGATCCAAAGCTTAGGTGTGGAGGAACGCAGCACAGTAGAAGGCGCAAGTGCGGAGGAACGCAGCACAACAGAAGGCGCAGGTGCGGAGGAACGCAGCGCAGCAGAAGGCGCAGGTTCGGAGGAACGTAGTGCAGCATAAGGTACAGGTGTGGAGGTGCGCAGTTGAATCAGCGGAGCAGGTGCAGAGCTGCGCAGTCTCTTCATGACAGAAGTGTAGATATCCGCAAGTTTCCTTCGGTGAAGTTGCAGACTTTTTCCTTAGTTGTATTTTACCTGTTTCTGCAGAGATCTGGGTTTAAATTGGTGTCTGGTTACTGGTGATATTTTCTTGTTGCTGCATTATGAGAATTTAATTGTTTAAAGGAGATTGGGTGATGCACATGTACTTTCTTTTTTGGATCCAGTTTGAAAATTTATGAAACGTGGTCCCTGGAAGAAAGAGAAGGTAGTAGCCTTCTATAGGTCAGCACCTACGTACTAGTATCTTAGCTAGTACAAGAGCTAAGGGGGTTGTAGCTCCCTTCTAGGAGAAGCTGGAAAACGAGAGAGGGTTGTAGCTCCTGTAGTAGAGCTATGTACTAGTAAAGGACTGCACAGTACAAATCATTGTTAAAAATAAGTTTCTAATTGAAAGAAGATAGAGACATATTGCAGCAGGTGGTTTTCACCCACATTGGGTTTCCACCTTATATCTGGTGTTCTTTGGTGTGATTATCTGTTTTTCCTATTCTTGCTCATTATTATATGGTACTGACATAAAAACTAATATCTGAAGAATAAAGTATAAATCTGGAAGATATATATTGAAAAGAATTTGACAATACTGATTCACCCCCCCCTCTCAGTATTATTTCTAACAATTGGTATCAGAGCCGGTCCTTCAGAAGAAGCTTGATCGCTTGAAGGAAGATCTTTCATCATGAGCAACTACAAGAGGGAAGCATCAATCAGGCCACCGATTTTTGATGGCATAAATTTCGTATATTGGAAGGTAAGATTTACTGCCTATCTTCAATCTCTTGGTACAAAAGTCTAGGATATCATAGATACAGGGTATACTTTTCCATCAACAACTCCTACAAATCCAGCTAAGAAGAAGAAATATGAAACAAATGCAAAGGCGTTCAATACTCTATTAGGATGTCTATCTCAATCAGAAATTGTCAAGGTTATGCAGTATAAATCCGCAAAAGAAATATGGGACAAGATTGTACTGAGCTATGAAGGAGATGATCAGGTAAAA